>JAGMWU010000029.1:3387979-3435879 GCA_018697195.1 Certhia americana
CTCTGGGATGGGGGGAGCTGGGGGAGCCTCCTCTGGGATGGGCAGAGCTGCCCCATGGGAGTGCCTCAGACCATCCCTGCCACAGCCACAGCCACTTCCTGCGGGCAGTGTGAGTGCAACACTCACTGACCCTCCAAATCCCACCTTCTGCAAAGGTTTAAGCAACTGCTGTTCATCAGTTGTGCTTCCCAACAGAGAGTTATTTTTTATATAAATTTCTGGAAGTGCCTAATCCTGACTGCCAGACTAAAGCCCTTCCCCTGTGAAGGGGCAGTGGAATGCAGTAAACACACGTGGCAGGACATGGAGCTTCCCCTGATCTGTAGTTAAAGATTCAGGGACTTAGGGGAGCAGCAGCAGATTAAAGACCCCGGTGGGATTTCCCCGTAATGATCTTTCACCGTATTAAGTGTTGTTGGTGCCACGGGCTGGCCCCAGAGCCTGGTGGATCTCTGTAAGAGTTCTTCTGCTTTGCAGTGAATGATTTCAGGAACGTCTCCCTCAGCATGCTGCAAGCACACTTCAAGAAGGCCCAGGAGCAGCAGCAGGTGGGCCGGGTGGAGTTCCTGCCTGTCAACTGGCACAGCTCCCTGCACTCCACGGGTGTGGACGTGTAAGTGTCCCACAGCCACTGCCCCAGGGCCACGGGCAGCCTCCTGCCCTGGAAACTCCACTTCTGTTGGAAAACCAGTGGGAAAGCTGCGAGTTTTTAGGGTAGGGATGAGCAGGACAGACAGGGACCCCCAGAGCACCTCCCCACTGCCATTCTGCAGCACAGGGCTCTGATCAGCATCCTGAGAACAGAAGGCTTCTCCCTTTCCTGGCTGATCTGAGGACATGTGGACATCCACACCTTGCTAAAGGCCTCTCAGAGCTGAGTAGCTACTTCCTGCACTGCAGCACTGCTCTGCAGTGCCCCAGCAAGGGCAGAAAGCAGGTCAGGCTCCTGGGGAAGAAAGGGCAGGCTCTTTATTCTTGCAATGTAAGAGCACAAGCTGTGCTTTGCCTGCAGCCTGGGCATGAGCTGAGGGCCTGGATTACAGCATACATCCTTGGAGACTCCTCTGAGACTCCTCCTTGTCAATCCTC
This sequence comes from Certhia americana, assembly GCA_018697195.1. Taxonomy (NCBI): domain Eukaryota; kingdom Metazoa; phylum Chordata; class Aves; order Passeriformes; family Certhiidae; genus Certhia; species Certhia americana. The sequence continues at coordinate 3,389,069 of JAGMWU010000029.1, forward strand.
CTCTGAATTCACCTGTTATTTTAGAAACGTGGTGGGGTTCCCCAGCTGCAGCCCCCTCTGCCCTTTCCCCCCCCGCAGTGACCTGGAGCGGATCACGCTGCCCAGCATCAACCGCCTGCGTCACTTCATCAACGACACCATCCTGGACGTGTTCTTCTACAACAGCTCCACCTATTGCCAGACCATCGTGGACACGGTGGCCTCGGAGATGAACCGCCTGCACGAGCTGTTCCTGCAGAGGAACCCGCAGTTCAGGGGCGGGGTGTCCATCGCGGGGCACAGCCTGGGTGAGGGCTCGCCCAAGGGAGCAGGGAGGGCACAGAACGCTCTGGGGTAGAAGGGACACACCTTCCACCAGCCCAGGGTGCTCCAAGCCCTGTCCCAGCTTCCAGGGGTGCTTCAGCACTGAGTAAATAATTCCTTCCTGACAGCTGATCTAGCCTGTCCTCTGTCAGTTTAAAGCCATTGTCCCTTGTCCTGTCACTGTCTGCCTGTATAAACAGTCCAGAGTGCAGCTCTAACATCCCAAAAAGGTGGCTCAGGCTCCTCCCCTCCAGGTGTTGATGCTCTGCCCGTGCCTGGTTTCTAGGGTCACTCATTTTGTTTGATCTCCTGACGAACCAGAAGGCTGATCCCGAGGAGGATGAGCACTGTGCACAGGTATGGGAGGCCACTGACCCCTCCTGCAGCTGCATGGGGGAGAGAACACAACGTGCACAGGAGCAAACTGGTGAGCAGAAAGCATGATCCCTTCTGGGTCTGTTCACAGGGGTCCAGGACAACCTCAAGCACGGGGGGGATTGAGGAAGTTAAAGAAATCCTGAAGAAGCTGGAGCTGTCCGAGTATTGTGATGTTTTTGAGAAGGAGAAAATGGACAGGCAAGCACTGGTGAGAAGTTCCCCTGGTTTTTTTACTAGCTCTTGTGGCTCTTCTTTGCTTTTCTTCCCCATCATCCCACCACTGCAGATCTTCTGGTACTGAGTCACACATGAAACATCTCTGAGGAGGAGCACAATACCATGGAACAGACACCACACCTCTGCTCCTGGACTAACACCAGCCTTGCTTGTTTTCCAGTTCTTGTGCACAGAGAAAAACCTTCAAGAAATGGGAATTCCCTTAGGGCCAAGAATGAAAATACTCCATTACATCAGCTCCAAGACAGAGATGAAGGTTTGTTTTCTGCATGGCTTGTGCTTATGCCATCACGTCCCATCCCATGCCTCTGACACAAAGACCCCTTTGTGCTGCTGCAGGCTCAGAGCTCAGCAGCTCCTGGGCACAGTGAACACGGAGCTGAGCCAGGGTCCCCATCCCAGCACAGGGACAGCTCAGAGGATGTCAGGAACTGCCAGTACCGGGACGTTGGCTTGGGACAGGTAACAGCTGAGCTCTGGCTGCACCCAGAGCACCCTCATAACAGCAGCACAGAGATTGTCTCATGAACAAACCTGAACATCCCCCTCTCCCAGGTCTCAGCAAACTACCCCCAGCTCAACTACAAGCCCACCATCTTCTTTGCCTTCGGCTCTCCCATCGGGATGTTTCTCACAGTGCGAGGGGTGAAGCGCATCGACCCAAACTACAGCCTGCCCACCTGCAAAGGCTTCTTCAACATCTTCCACCCCGTAGGTATAAAAACCAGAGCTGTCCTGCGTGAGGCACGTGGAGCACGAGCCCTGGCCACTGTCCCCCTCTTGTGTGCAGTTTGATCCAGTGGCATATCGGATCGAGCCCATGATCGTCCCGGAGCTGGAGTTTGAGCCGATGCTGCTGCCCCACCACAAGGGCAGGAAGAGGATGCACCTTGGTATGGCACAGGCAGCGCCTGTCCCCCGGCCTGGGGCCACCATTGCAGCCCCCAGCCCCACAATCACGCCCCTCCTGCCTTGCAGAGCTGAAGGAAGGGCTGACTCGAATGAGCGTGGACCTGAAGAACAACCTGCTGGGCTCGCTGCGGGTGGCCTGGCAGTCCTTCACCCGTGCCCCCGTGCCAGCCCTGGAGGCAGCGAGCACCGAGGCCGAAGCAGAGGCAGAGGCTGGCACTGAGAAGCAGCCAGGTCGGTGGTGGGGTGTGCGGGGCAGGGGGGAGCCAGGGATGCAGCCTCAGGAGCTGCCCGAGAAGCAGTGCCTGGACTCCCTCAGCCACACTGCTGTGCCCAGCAAAGGGATCACCCCAGGGCTCTGGAGGCACCTTGGTTTCCCCAAATGCTGTGGTCTTCCCCTGTTAGCACCTGATGAAGGGTTTTTCTGGGGGGTCTCAGCACACCACACCACGTTTTTAGCCCGTTCCCCTGCTCTGGCTGTCCCTTGCACTGCTGTTTCTGAGCACTTCAGCTGCCTCTCCCCTGTGTGAGCTGCAGAGGGGTGGAGGGAGGGCATGGCCCTGCTGTTGTATTGTCATGGCTGCTGGTGCCCTGTGGCTGCAGCACGCTGCTCTCCTTCCTGCAGACATAAAGCCAGAGGAGCCCCCAGCAGCAGTGAAGGAGGAGGCACCCGTCATCAACGTGGGGAGGCTGAACGGAGGCAACCGCATCGACTACGTGCTGCAGGAGAAGCCAATAGAGAGCTTCAACGAGTATTTGTTTGCACTCCAGGGGCATCTCTGCTATTGGTAAGTGTCTGTGTGGCTCAAGGCTTCAAATTTATGTGTGGTGGAAGCAGAATGGCATCAGTTCAAAGCCAGGTGTGGTAAGAAAGGCCTCAGTTGATGGAGGGAACAGGAGCTGTCTGTGACACACAGAGGGTGGGCACAGAGTGCAGGGAATCATTCCCTTCTGATTCCCACGTCCTCTTCCTGCAGGGAGTCAGAGGACACTGTTCTCCTGGTTCTGAAGGAGATCTACCAGACACAAGGCATCACACTGGATCAACCTTTACCAGGAAGCCAGTGACCAACCTGTGCTGTTCTGCCTGTAAGTCACCTTTGCCTAAAGCCCCTGTGGATTTCCTGGGACACCTCAGAGGAGCTCTGGTTTGTTTGAGGGAGTAATGTCCATTATCTAAGGCAGGGAACTTGTGTCAGCTTTCTTCCTTGGCTTTCCTTGGTCAGCACCTTTTCCTTCCTCTTCCTTGCACATGAGCACAATCAGACATGAGGAGAAAGCCAAGGAAGGGCCAGGATTCTGGATTCTGGCTGCCTCACTGCAACTATTCCTCTGTTCTCCTTTTGCTTTCTTAGGTCCAATCCCACTGAGTACTCACCAGGAAAGTCCAGATCTCTTCTCTGCCTTCCTCTCTCCTCTGCTGCCGTGTCCTGCATGCTGCTTCCTAAGTACTTGCTGCTGCCTGGAGATAAGGATGGATTTTCCTCCATTTTGGGTAGGGGTAGGGGGGAAAACTGTCAAGGGAAAAACACTTCTGCTCAAACACACACACACCCCCCACCTGTACAGTGACTCCGTGTGGCAACGTGTACTTTCAATCCTCCACCCTGTGAGTCCCCACACCAGCTCCTCCAGCACTGCAGCAGATGAGCTGTCAGGGCTTAGAACCCAGCGAGGTCCTGCCCCTGTGCCTGGCTCAGTGAGGACACTCACAGCCCGGGACCTTGAGGAGAAAAAGCCTTAAACACACAGTGTGGAAAGAGCTACAGCAGCCTTGGAGCAAGGGAGATTGCTGGCTGCTAACAGTAACCCCCCCAGCAGCACTGCAGGCCAGGGAGGTGAAGCCCAGGGCACAGGGTGCTGCTGAGCCAGCAGGGTCTGTCCAGCAGCCAGCCTGACACCCCTGCACTGCTGCTGCATGGCTGTGCACCCCTGGGCCTGCCCCGCGAAGCACCTGGGCAGAGCAGCACCTTGGTGCTCCTCCCTGCTGGGGTGTGTTGGCAGTGACAGCTCAGCTGTACCCACGCTGGGGCCTCCCCACAGCACTGACCCAGCTGTACCTGCCCCGAGGAAAGCTTCACCTGCAGCCCCCAGCCAGCCTGGGGAAGTGCTCCTGGCAGTGTCAGGGCAGAGTGACCCCTCTGTGCCCTGTGGGGACACAGAGCAGCAGGGCTGCCAGGTGAGCACAGAGATCTGGCACCCGCCGTGCCCCAGCCCTTGGTTTTAGCTTTAAATGTTCAAAACGCAGCCAGCAAAGGTGGAGCCCAGATCCAGCAGGGTCTGGACACTGCAGGAGTGACACCAGCTCAGTCTGCACCTGCCTTGATGCTCTTTCCTGAGGGGGACAGGGCTGGAGAGCCTCTGTGACCCTTCCCTGGCCACCAGAGCCCCTGGGCTGGCTCAGTGCCTGGGCAGGGCTCCAGTGCTGGGTGAGGTGTTGCTGTGCAGCCTCTGGAAGAGCCAAACCACTTTCCCTCCTGCTGACTTTTGCCCTGCATGGGGTAAGGAGCCTTTTTCCCCCACAGCCTGTTGGTTTGTTTTTCCTCCATTGTCTGCTCTTTGCACTACTGGAAGGGTTTTGTTTGCAGCCTCCATCCCTCCTGCCCTCCCAAGGAACAGAAGCTGTTCTTTACCTGACTGCAGGAACAGCCAAGCTGCTCGGTCAGCACCTGAACTACTGCTGGCAAAGGGTCTCATGGGAGAAGGAAAAGGGACAGTCTTAACATGGGACACTAATGATCAGCTTTTTAAGTTATGCACTTTGTTAAAAAAAAAAAGAAGTGAAATACATTTTAAATGTTATTTAATGTCTTTTCCAGTAAAAGCCAAAATAAATAAGTAGATGACTGTGGTGTGTGCATGTCTGGGGGGAGAGGGAAGGGCTGAAAAATTCACATGTGCAGTTATAGGGGGAAGTGAAGCTATTTCTGTAATTCTGTTGAAGCTGCAGAGTTACAGAGGGTCCAAACTGCAGCTGAGGGGGTGGTGTTTCATTACTGACTCACCTGCCTTGCTCTGCTGCAGCCTCACCTGTGCTGTTTGCATGCACACATGCTTGAAACTACACCTGTCTCTGAAGGGACCAGTGACAAACTGCTCACAGAGCTCCTGCCAGGCCCTGGATCTCAGCAGCATTCTGCCCCTCCTTGTCTGGGCAGGGAAACGAACACCTGTGCAGGATGCTCTCACTCAGGTGCAGGGATGCTCTCAGACATCATGTCATCTGCTGTCATCTCCTTAAAACTGTACTGAAGCTGCAAGGAGAGAGCACCCACCAGAAACCCCTGCAGACACCAGAGGAAATACCTTAAAAGCAACAACCCAAGCCTTGAAATAAAGTTTTAGTACCACAGCTCATTATAAAAATTAATTTATTTGTGAAATTAGAAAAACTCAAAGTTGGCAGGTCCTGCACTCCATTTCCCAGAAGAAGAGCTGGGACAGCTCAGCAAGATTGCAGGGAGGTGACCAATGGTGCTTCCTGGACAGGAACTCCCACCAGAATGGGCACTCGGGGTTGTCACATTTTCCCAGTTCTTGTTCAGAACCTTCACATCCCAACTGTCTTTCCACAGGTTGGCATCCCTCCCTTCACAGTGGGCCTGAAGAGGGGGTGGCCTGGAAAACTCAGTGAAATGAAGCAACACAAGGGCCAGGGCAGGAAACTCACCTGCTCGGCAGGGAACTCCTCATGGGAGCCACTTCTTCAGAGCAGCCTCCCCCAAGCCTTCCCTTCCCTGGCAGCCAGGGGCAGGCAGGACAGAGCCCATCTCTAAATGCTCATGTGGAAGCTGGGAGCTGGAGGCTTCTCCTCGTGTGCTGGCAGCGGTTTGGGCTTGGCCAGAGATGGTTTGTGGCACGCAGGGTCTGTCAGGGGAGGGTAGTACTGCCTGTAGCACAGGTATGCCAGCACCAAGCCCATCGCTGAGCCAACCAACACATCTGTAGGTGAGACCAGAGCAAGGTCAGTGGCCCTTCACCCTCCCAAGCCTCGTGATCAATTCCTCAGCAGCAGCTTTTCTGACTTGGCTGTAAACCCCAAGCTTGGTGTGTGTTTTAATACCATGGAGAAACCCATCAGTTCCCTGCAGGTGGCACCCAAAATTGCCACTGGATGAGTAAAACAAACCCAAACCCCAAGCTGTTGTTGGGGGCTCTCAACACTTCTGTGGCACCACAGCTCCCCATGCCTGGAGTTCCCTGCTCAGGGGACCTGCTGAGCCCGTCCAGGTGCACCAGCAGATGCTCACCCACCTTCCCAGTGGTGCTTGTAGTCGCAGGTGCGGGACACGGCGATGAGGGTGGCGAGGAAGAGGGGGAGGAGGAAGGCACAGAAGCGCAGGGCTCGGCCCCCCCGGTCTGGAACGAAGCTGTGCAGCTTCCCTGCCAGGTAGAAGGCAGAGAAGGCAAGACCAGCAAAGGCAACTGGAAGAGAAGAGAACAGTGTTGGCCCAGAATAGCTCCAGGCTTTACTGCCAGACCCTCACTGCTGCTGCAGTGGAAGGGCTGTGAGAGGGATCTGCCTGTCCCTGTGAGCCAAGGGAAGTAGCAGGGGAGTGATGGATCATCTGGGACTGATGGATCCTAGAAGCTGCTGCCTTGCACACATCCCTCCTTCTGGGGTTACAGACAGCTTTGGACCCCGTTTCTCACCCCACTGCTTTGCAGGGAGAAACCCGAGTCCCCTGACCACGTCACTAAACTCTGCCAAAGCCATGGGGTGCAGGAGAGCCAATCCAAGCTGCCCTCCCCATGGGTGCTGCCCCCAGAGCAGCAGGAAGGAGGCACAGAGAACTCACAGGACGCGTGTCCGCTGGGGAAGCTCTTCCTCCCCTCGCTCACGCTGCGGGCATTCCCCGTGCACACCAGCTCGGCGTTGGCTCGGCCGTCCGGGAAGCAGCGGTAGAAGAAGTCAGGCCTTGGCCTGGGGCAAGGAAGGGGAACTCAGAGCCCTCAGGCCTGGGCAATCCCAGCACCCAGAGCAGCAGGGAGCTGCCCGTGCCAACGCCAGCCTCCCCAGTGTGGCCGAAATGAGCCCATCTGAATGATGGCCTGAGCCAGCAGGTCCCCAGTGTTGTTTCCAATTCTAAATTATCTTTACAGCTGGAGAAAAGCACATTCCTCCCAGGCTGAGCATGTCCAATTCAGCTCCTGAATCTGGCTATTGCAGACCTGCCTCCCCTGCCCTCCCCTCGCGGTGCAGCTGGGAACCAGCCAGTCCTCACCTCCCCACAATGAGCTTCAGGGCATTTGTAAAAACCCCGTTCAGGGCAAGAGCAAGGCTGGCAGCTGAGGGAGAGCAAAAGGGTCACATCAGCATCATCCCCACCTGAAGTGCAACACAGTCAGGGCTCAAGCTCTGGGACAAGGAGGAGCTCACCAAGACAGGCTTCCCTTGTGTCCTCGTGGTCAGCACCCATGAACAGCCTCGCCAGGATGATGAGCAGCAAAGGAGACAGAAATGCGATGAACTGCACAAAACAGGGAGAATTGCAGGTGTCAGTGAAGCAGAGTTAAGTTCTCACCAGAACACAAGAGCAGTTACTCAAGCATACTCTGAGTACACCTCCCTTCCCCAAACCCAAGCAATCACTGCAGTTCCATCAGAACACAATCCCTCAGCAGTTGGATTTGCAGCTGAGCAGCCCAGCCTATGCTTTGGTTCTCAGACAGCTCTCCTGGCAGGGTGCTGCTCTGGCTGGTTGCTGGGGATGTCCCCAGGCACAGCACCTCAGCTCTCCTCTCCATGCAAGCCCCAGCATTAGCGCTCTGTCAGCAGCACCCGCGCTCTGTCAGCAAAACCACGGGAGCTGCTGATTCAGGGCAGCCACTTATCATCATCCCCATCTCAGCCCTGAGGGATTTCACCCCAGGACATCCTCCCCATGGCTGCCAGGCTCCCACCGAGTCTGCTCCCACCTGAACTCTGGCACTCTGTCCTGCCTTACACTGCCTGCTCCAAACTCTGTCCTGAGGTTTTGTCCTTACTGTATAGTGAAAATATAGAAAATCCCATCTGCCATTTGCCAGCTCAAGAGCCACAGCCCCTCACCTCACACCTGTGACAGAGGGAGCCAAACCCTCAGTTCCAAACTGCTCCCTCAAGGAAATCCAACAAAGAGTTAGTCAAACTCTTCTAACCAAGCTTGGAGCCCTTGGGAAAACAGTTGACAATAAAATGATGATAAATCTCTGCTAAAAATAGCTGCCTGCAAGGAAAACATTCCCTGATAGCAAGAGTTGTGCTGTCATGTGCCTGGTAATTCAGACGTGGAATGGATTATGGACAACGGTGCAAAGTCCTCATTAGTTTATGAATCACAAATCCCAAAGGAAACCCTGGATGGTAAAAAGCCTCAGAATATGACAAAAATCGCTGTATGTTCAGCCTAGTTGGTACTAAACTCACAGGATAGATAGAAAGGGACCACTGGGGACATCAAGTCCAGCTCCTCTGCTCAGGGTTCTCAGAGCACACCACCGAGGACGGTGTCCAGGTGGATTATGAGTATCTCCAGGTAAGGAGAGTCCCAGTGCCTGGGCAGTCACCGACACAGGAAAGTCCTTCCTTGTGTTCAGGTGGAAATGCCCACGATCCAGCTTGTGCCTCTGGCCCCACTGAGCAGAGCCCGGCTCCATCCTCGCAGCCCCTCCCTTCCCTATTTATCCACATGCACACGATATCCTGCACTTTCTGCAACGTGCACTAGGAGCTGCAGGTATTGCAGCACAAGCCTTTAGGCTGCAGCTTGGCTTTAAAAGGAGAGCTTGTAATTTGAGAATAAACCCCAGTAAGCGCAGGGAACACTGGCACAGGCTGCCCAGAGAGGCTGTGGATGCCCCAACCCCGGAGAAGGAAGGTGGAAGGGGGGCATCCCCCGTAGTGGGAGGGACGAGATGATCATTTAAGGTCCCTTCCGACCCAAAGAGCTTCACGACCCCACTGGAACTTACAAACATGAGGACTGTGGGAACACGGTCCGCTTCAACGTAGGGGTTTTTATAGAGCCACATCTCCTCGGGCTGCACCACGCGCTGGAAAGGCGGCAGGAATTCCATGATCCTGGAACGAGAGAAGCGAATGAGCCTTGGGGAAGGGGCGGTGGCGAGCGGGGGGCGGTGGGAGGGGGTCCCGCACCCACCCGAAGGTGGCGAGGAGCAGAACCCGCAGCGCGGTGTCCGCCGCCAGCTCCGCTCGCCGCATGGCCACTGCTCGCCCCCGGGACCCGGGCGGGGCCAGCGAGCACCGGAGGAGGGACCCGCAGCTCCGTTATCCATCCCCTCCCAGCCCCGCCCCGAGACGGAACTGACTCATCTCATCAAGTGGAACATTCAGAACGATTTATTGAAGTCAACCTCAAGCAAAAAATTTTCAGATCAGTGGAATGTCATTAAAAACCTTTCCAAAGGAATCCTCACGGAAAAGAAAACAAAGAAACAAAACAAAACAAAACAACAACAAAAAAAAAGGAAAAAAAAAAAAAAACCAACCAAAAAACAACCAAACCAAAATCCCAAAACCCCACATCTGAATTCCAGAGTATTTGTAAAATAAAATAAAAAAAGGCAACATCTCAGTAAATAGAATGTACAAAAATTATATGTTCTACCATCACACACAGTCAGTAAGAAGCTAAAATATTACAGGCAAGTCTCGATACGCTCTACCTAGAGGACAGGAGCTATCTATGTACAGGGAACCAGCTTTACAGGCTTCACACTATGCAAGAGGACAGAGGCCAACACAACCCCCCCGAAATATTGGATATCTCAAAGTCTATGCGGCAACATCAAGTCATGATACAGTAATGCCCCGTGGAATCAGACACTCCTCGGTACTGCCAGGGCTGCATCTGTGTCCAAAAACTCTTCCAAACCGACTTCGGTGAATATCGATGCTTTGCTATTAAAGACTCGAGTGATCTCGTTAAAATAACATTTCACAGAATCTACAAAGTTTGTTACAGATAAACAAAGTCTACAGAAATAACGACTCTACAAAGGTCCATCTTACAGAGCACGTGGGGATGGAGACGGATCCGCGGGGATCTGAGTTGTGCAACATCACTCGCGTGGAGACAAAAGGGCTCGGGGTCCCCTCAGCACCCCGAATGCAAACCCCCAACCTCAAACGGGACAGGGCCCCCGGGGCTGCGGCAGAGCCGCTGGCTTGTTGGAAAAGTGACACCAGGAATGAGATACAGATGCACCTGGAACAGGCAGCGTAGGGGTTCATGGCTGGGTATGACCCAAAGGGGAGAGAGAGCTGCGAGGTGGGGGGCTCACAGGGACCCCACACAGCTGGGACCCTCCCGAGGGACCCCCGGGCAGACCCCCCTGCCCCTGGAGCTGGCACGGGGAGGGCACAGCCCCGGGCCACAGGGAGTGGTAAATGGCTTTGGCAAATTCATACATGTTTTCCCTTTTTTATTCACATTAATCACAGAAATCCCCTGTACACAAAGCACAGTTCCAGCTCCCTACCTCCCAGGGGAACACAGACCTGAGCTGCTCACTCAGAAATACAGAATCACAGGGAACAGCTTTACTTTTCTTCCTGTTTTGCCTTTTTTTTTTTTTTCTTTTTTCCCCTCCTCAGAACAACACTGGGAATACATCCAACGCGTAGGAGTGTATCGTAAGTGCAAATGTTTTTGCTACACAAAGAGAAACGGTGGGGAAAAGCTGATGGGAAGGGGAAGCAAAGGGACAGCATTGCTCCAAGGCTGCTGTCTCCCACACAACACCTGGGGAACACACACACCTCCGAGACAGCTGCTTCCAAACCCTCCCGTTTGCCACGGATCCACTGCACAGCGGGAGCAGGAAGGAACTTGGGGGGGTAAGTCAAGGACATTTTCAATGCGGTATACAAAAAAAATCATGTATAAATAAAAAAAGCTGTAAAAGGAACTGCAGAGCTTCAAGTACATTAAACCCTGAATTCAATGAGGCAGAGGTTTCCATGTTAAAGTGACTTCTCCGTACCAGCGTCGGACACCCCATCCCACCCTCCACCCTCCCCGCCCACATAATTCTGTAAAGTTTCAATATATACAGATTTTTATGCTCATGGATAATTATGTCTACTAATTGTGTCTTTCCCATAAGATAAAAGAAGGGGTTTTTTTAGAAGAAAGGCCAAAAATCCACATTCCAGCCCTATTACTCCATTTGAACTGATTCTCCAAGACCATGTGGTGACCAGAGAAGGTGATTTGCCCACAAAATTTCCTTCCTGAGCTGCAAACGCCTTCAACAGTCTAGGGACAGGACAAATCTATACAATAATCTGACAGCTACGACAGCTAATGCTTGCACCACGTGTTCAGGAATGGTGGAACCGGCTCTGCACCACTGGAATCACAGAATTGTGGAATTCTAGCTTCTGGATTCATGTGGCCACAGGCTGTAGGATGTGCCCAAGTGCAGCTGCAGAAGAAAAGCTCCAGTAAACCACAAACCCAGGTGCCAGAGCTGGAGGCAGGAGGTCACCAGAAGTGTGGGGCCACCCCAAAAATTCAACACCAAAGGAAGGGAAAAACATGCCGGTGTGTTCCCAAGAAGGAACAATCATGTGCTGGGACAGCACACTGCAGTTCTTCACCAAAATCACCAGTTCTGTGGATTTCCTCTAGGCCTCAGCATGAAATGACCCCACTATCCAAGATTGCTTATTTTGGAGCCCCCCCAAATTAATTCAGCAGCTGCCTCCCACTCTGCCGAAGCCAATCCATCAGAACAGCTGTGCAATCTCTTCCTTACAAAGGAGCTGCACTAAACAACTACATTCTGGTTACTCAGTTTACAAAGACACGGCTAAAATGTGCATTTTACCATCTGAGTCTGCCACTCAGAACAGCCCCTGCAGTCACCAAGATCCTCTCAACTGGCCTTTTCTCATTTAACAATGTTAAAGCTTTTTGACAGACTCACCTTCTCTTCAGTTCAGAGTTTTGTTCACAAACTGAACAAGCTCTCCTGTTTTCCTTCTGAGTCCAAGCCCAGCTGTTGGCTGCTATGAATCATTTTTTTAGTGGAAAAAAGAAGCATTTCTTAGAAGCCTGAACACAAAGTGAACCAAGACAACGAGTGGCACAGGAGGAGCAGCAGCCTCCATCACAGCATCTGAGAAGTTTTAAGCCTTCTGTGCCCTCCCTGTGTCCTGTGCCCTGGCACAGCAGTGGGGCACAGCCAAGGTGGCCACTGCCAGTCTGTGGCTCCTGTCCAATGCTCCCAAGGTGTCCTGGTGCTGCCACACCACGTCCCTCTGCTCTGCAGGTCACCACGGACATGGAATGAATGGAACAGGTCAGTGCACTCACACAGCAGCATGGTATCAGCAATATATCTCATATATATATATATATATATATATATATGTACATATATACATATATATATATATATCAGCTGATATCTGCAATATCAGAATGCTCTGACTTCAGAGAAAAGCACTGAACATTATCAAACCTAATAAATAATAGAAAATGAACACCTCAGGCCTTACAGACGCGGTAGCAAGAGCTGTGTTTGGAATTTCTGAGAAGGTTAAACATCCTCAATAAGAGCTTAAAAAGAGATATTTCTCACACAAAACATTAAGAAAAATAAAATCCTTTTCGTAATTTTTTTTTTTTGTTTTTTAAAAATAGCAAAATCCAGCACTGCTTTCCAGCAGGGATAGTGTTGGACCCTCACTGGAGCATGGCCCTCAGCAGGAATTGCTTCAGGGACCCCAAGAGCTGCTGCCCCTGGCCTGCCCCAGACCCCTGAGGGTTCTGTCACCCCAGGGGAGGTGTGGGCAGGTGCTCTGGGACGAATCCACAGCACAGCAGCTGCTCAGGGACTGTAGTGTATCTACCACTCTACCATTGCACACACAAAAAACTCCCCCTGTATGTCAGATTGAGGATGAGAAGGACACCAGGCAGAGGCAAGACATGTTCCAAATTCCACACAGACTTTTTTTCAGCCTATTTTCTTGATCTGAGAAGTCTCCGTGTTCCCACAGGTTTGTGTAAGCAGATTTCCAGAGACAAGGTTCTTAACTGCAAGGCTCAGTTCAGCCAGATGCCAGCAACATTTGATTATTTCCAGTACCCACAAGCAAAGGCTGGCAGGGTGTAGTGATTATCAGCACACAAGTCAGAAGCACTCGCTGTACCAGGGCAGGGGGGAGGCACAGTGCTTGGTGAGATCGTGGGCTGGGGGGGGAGAGTCACCCAAACTAGCTCCAGCATGGGGACACCAGTGCCCCGTGGCTCCTTGCAGAAAAAAAATGGAGGAATATAGGTTTTCTAAAAAAATTCTGAAGCAAGAGCCAATATAAGCCACTTCCAAAGCCTCACTGAAGGAGTCTGCCTCTCTGATTAACAGAGGAAATCCAAGGCAGACCCATCTCCTGAGGCATCAGCAGGCTGCTGGGATATGGCTCCTTACCCAGACACAAAATACCCTGTTCATTGAGGAAGTGCTGAGATGTTCCTCAGCTCCATTAACAATGAAGATTAAAGTTAGAAGATCTCTCTCAACAAAGAAATCTTCACACTCCATGGAAACGGACATGCACATGGGTCAGGTCCCCCCACTGAAGGATCACAGTCACTGCCACCAAACCAGGGCAGATGTGGCAGCTGATGAACCCACTGCAGGATTGATTTCAGCTCTGACTGAGCCTGGCAGCCTCTCCTGCCTGGGAGGGGTTTCCAAAATAGGTGGGAGAAAGAAATGACCGCTGTGCAATTAAACTCTGAATTTCTGCATCTGTCTGCAAACACCCAAGACAGCTCTGGAGCAAGGAACCAGCATTTCTTCCCCACTGCCAGACCTTGTGTTACGAGCACTTCCCAGAAGTCACACACCTGATTTCTCACAGGAAAAACTTCACAATAATATTCATAAGTAAACATGAGAGACAACCTACCTTCTCCAATGCCTTTAACAATAAGTACTGGAACAGAGGCATTTCAGAGTCACCTGGTCTGACACCCACACCTGTCTGTTTGGCATCTCAGTGTTACAGAGAGGAGAGGCTTTGCTCTTTCCATAAACTAGACACAAAAGTTACGTTGGCTTCGCTGTTTTGTTTCTAAAGACACACGATGACTGATCAAAGCCAGATCTTCAACACCCTTTCAAAATTAAATAAATAAATATGTGGCTATGCTTTGCTTTCTACACTCAAAGAACATTATTTTAAACAGAATATTCTTTTCACTGTCAAAAGGTTTACGGTTTTCTTCAAAGGCCAAGACGCTCCTGGTTTCCAACAGTAAGAGCTGCTGTAGCACATTCAAGGGTAAAAGAAAGACCAAACAATAAAAACCAAACACCACTGCCTGGTCCTTCTTGCTCAGGTCAATGGTCCCATTCCAGCTCACACATGACGGCTCTGAGGACAGAGCCGAGTGTGGCATTGCAATCTCTCTGAGTTCATCGCCTGTTGCCCCTCTTCTTCTCCCCTCCCATGTTTGTTTTTAACCAAATTCACTCCTTTGCCTCTTCCACAGCATTCTGTGCTTCCAATTTGCACTTGATCTTGCTCCAGTACTCGGGTGCCACAGGAGATTTGGGGTCGTGTGCGGAGCAGCAGAGGCGGCCGTCCAGCGCCGATGGCACCAGGGCTCCCTTCTCGTGATCCTTACAGAAGGAATGGGGGCAAAACTCACAGAAGGACACGGCAGGATTGCTACAGATGTCACACTGATGCCATGGACATTCCCACTTTCCTGAGGGTGGGAGGGGAGAGAGAGAGAAAAGGAAGCTGGAATTAGTGCACTTTGGAGACAGCACTGGCCTTTAACCCTCACTGCGTGCTGGACTGCTCAGATGAACACAAATGAAGTTCAGAAAAACCAGCTGCTACTTCTGCTCCTCACGTACAACTATCTGAGTGAACACAGTTCTATTTTGCACTTTTTTAGGCCTCTCTTGGCCCAGAACATTACTACATGCACAACCAGACCTTAAAACAGTCAGATCTGACACCCCCTTGGGTGTCAAGGCACCAATGTCCTTGCAAGACACAGTTTGTTTTGTACATTTTCCTGATTTCTGAGCATTGCCCTGGACACTGTGCTCCTCAGAGGACACCTCCAAAGGAAGCTTTAGGTCAGCCCTACACATTTTGCTGGCTTTGTCAGCGTTTGAACTGTCGTTTGCTTGTGCTAGGACACCAAGACAATGCTCATGTTTCAATCAAAATAAGGAGTTTGATTCAAGGAGAGGAACAAGAACAACATTAAGAAGTATGACAAAGCCTCTGCCCACCAGTTCCATTCAGGAACTGATGTACTGTTAAAGTGAGTGGTATTGTAAAAGCAAACTTGGTGCACTTAGTGCAAATAAATACTGCATTTAATGTAAGGGAACACTGTATTTTATGTACATGAATGCTGCATTTCACCTCCAACATTGTCCTGCATCAGGAAGGAAAAGTTGAGCAGGAGGAGGCACGTGACTGTTCTTACCAAAAGGTGGTTGAGTCAGGTTAAGGCATAGGAGGTGGTATGCTTTGGGACAGTCCTTCTTATCACACATGACCAGCTCTCCCCCATCTCCACACTGGAAACAGTTATCTTCATGCATCTGCTTCTGTTCTGTTTTTATTTTCCGTTTCTTCTGCTTTAATTTTGCATTTTTCACCTTCTCTTCATTTGCTGTTGCAAATGCTGTCTAAGAAGGAGAAAATCACAACACAGAGTCACTCATAAGCCCCTGGCATTCAAGTTAATTCTGGGCTACTATTTGCATAAACTCTTCTTAAGTGAGATCCATTTAAAACAGTTTTTAAGCTCCAAAAGCCAGAAATGCTCATTCAGATGTTTCTGAATTAACTTCCCACCAGACACGACAGCATGGCAGAGCATGCTATAAAATCTTTGGAGACTTCCAAGGGCAGGAAGTATTAGATAGGCTAAAGAGTGAAATAAATCAAAGTCCTCTTTGCCCTACAAAATTCCTGGATTTGGGAGGAGAAGCTTCAGTTTCAGCCAGTACCTTGGGACGCACTCCCAGGAAGCCACTGCAGTTTTCTGCTCCGCAGTGACACTCGGTCCTGCCATTGCCCAGGCAGTCCAGGTTGTAATTGAATGTTAACTCCATACCTAAAATTCAAAGAAAAACAATTCATCCAGATGGACACTGAGGGAAGGAAGACAGGCCTGTGACAATGACATTTCATTAGCATTTGTTACCATGAGACCCCTGCTAAAACTGGAACCTGAAGTATCATCTCCACTGCAATGAATGACAAAGTTCCTGAACATTTCACTGGTATTAATAACTTCAAAAAAACCCCCCATGATTCTAAGTGGCCACTGCAAGACAAAAGCAAACATGCCAAATAGTGCCATCCTTTTACCTGCAGGAATGTCACAAAGAGCAAACAGTCCAACTCTAATGTCACCATTCACTGTCCACTTCTGCGTTTCACAGTTTGGGTTACAACTATGGTTCATAAAACGAGAGTAGTTCCCCTTTGGGCCAGCATCTATTATTCGGTCCTTCAAGGAAAAAGACAAAGATGTGTTTAGCACTTACAAAGCAAAGAGGGTCCCTGCTGCTGAGTGACGTTTGCTATTAAACAAGACCCAATACTCACCTTGGTTACTGTTAGCATATAAAAATTGGTGACACTGTTCTCGTGAGCACGTTTGATCCGCAGCCGGCACTCCTCCTCGTCAATCAGCTCCCCAACATATTCATTCACAAATTCACCCTGCAAGGGAAAGGAGAACAAAAGTAAGGAATCTATGCAACCTGATTGTGATGATAAAGGGAGGCAGCACAGAGAAAAGCATTTCCTATAAAAAAAGACTCTAATCATCACAAAGAGTGCTACACTTTACTGGTCTAGTAGGCACAATGTGAATACATGCACCAGGTAATTGCTGTCCAAGCAATGCACCCACACAGAATTAACAGGCAGCCCTGCTCCTGCATTCAGTACACAAGACAGTTGTCAG
Organism: Certhia americana; assembly: GCA_018697195.1. NCBI lineage: Eukaryota > Metazoa > Chordata > Aves > Passeriformes > Certhiidae > Certhia > Certhia americana. The sequence continues at coordinate 3,405,865 of JAGMWU010000029.1, forward strand.
GTCTATAAAACCCTTTCAACCCTCCTGCTCTGTTTCAAAGAGGACAATGTGACAATATTCATGCACTCCTCAGGAAACAGGAACTGTTACAGTAAGTATTTTCACTACATTCACTTTTATTAGGACTTTAGTAGTGAATAATCTCAGAACATTTGCAGTTTTCATGAAACCCAGGCTTAAAAAATTCTGAATTTAATAGAATCAATGGCTAAACCCCATGTTTAAAAGCAGCCCTCCAGGGCAACAGAGTTTTCTAAGGAAAATCAGAAGAGCTGGGATGTGACTGACGCCTCCAAACAAGGTCACTGGGCATTGCTCTGAACAGCCAGGCAGCTGCTGAGGGGTTGAAGCACAATTCTGAGGGTGCAGAGGGCAGTGTTCTCTCTCCCTCTGCTGGCTGTCTCAGCCTGGTCCTGGCTCACTCTACCTTTTTGATGCTCCTCTTGGTGCGGAGGCCCCAGCCACGGCGCTCGGTTTTGATGATCTCAGCGTCGGGGTAGAGCCTCTTGGTGAAGCACTGGTTCTGGCAACGCTCCCCAGCCGGGCACACCTGAGGGTGGCACTCGTACTGCAGCATCCTGTTGAGGCACTCTGACTCCAGCCCACAGGGGTTCTCATCTGAAGGCTTGCAGTTACACCGTGGGATCTCTGACAGGTCGGCCACTTGGATCTGCACCTTCCCGATCACCTTGTTGGACTGGGGAACACAGGGGGAGAGCAAAGGATGAATGCAATGTGCTGGGAACACAACTGGCGTGGAAAGGCAAGGAAAAAATTGTTTTATCCTGTGTTCCACGGTACTGTAAAGCACAACAAGGGATTAGTGAAAAGAATGGCAAAATTAATTTCTTTAGGCTTCCACTGCTGAACGCCTTGCTGTAATTACATAACTTAGAATCACTTAGAATCACAGTGTGGGTTGGAAGGGACCTTAAAGATTATCCAGCCCCACCCCCTGCCATGGGCAGGGACACTTTCCACTAAACCAGGCTGCTCTGATCCCCACCCAACCCAGCCTTGAGTGAGCAGCCACACCTTTTCTAAGCATCCTTACTCATTGCACAAGGCAACTTCCTCACACACAGAACAAAAGTAAGAAAGGAAGAGGCCAACTCACTTTAATGTGTTTATAGGGCGGAGGTTTCCTTGAATTCCTTTCAATTTCCAATGCCTCTTTGCTTTCTCTTTGTGCTTTCAGTTCCTGGAAACGCTTTGCTGCTTCTTCAAGTGCTGTACGAGCAATTCAGAATAGAAAGCAATCAGCCCCAGCAGCTGCTAATCAAATATGTACATGTACATGTATCTACTTAATTTTTAATTTTTTTTAAGACTAGGAACAGAATTCTATTAACAAAAAGACAAGCTGAAAATTAGTTATTGCAATTTATCATGAATTTATCATCAGGTACTTTCAGCAGGTACCAAGATACTGAACAATGATCCCATGCAGCAGAGCCCAAGATCCATCTTAACATTTCCCCGTTTGTGGAAGCACTGAACTGGCCCACAACAACACACAATGACTAGGCACTTAAACACAATTTATCTGCAGTCAAGGGATCAACACAATGCTTGGATTTCACGTGAACACAGAACACTAGTCACATAATATTCCCATGCAGGTTAAGTGGTGATGGAGACACAAACACGTGGAATTTTTGTCATAAACCACTATAAACTTTGTTTGATTTTACCTTTCTTGAAGGTCTTGTTAATACTAGTTTGCCCCTCAGCAAAGCTTTTATCTCCTTCAACATAAGGGAAAACTCTGCCCTGGTGTACCCAATAGTAGTCATGTGAACCAAAGAAAAATACTGGGAAGTCCCCGATATCATGTTTGAGGCCCTGTATGTTGAGAGGCACAGACCTGGGATTGCAGATCTCTGCTGGCCACCACCTGCAGAGTAGGAGAGAAAAGAAGAATGTAAGTTCCCTGAACCAGAGCTTTCCAGTTTCCCTAATGGGATTGAGAAATAAAAGCCAGCTTTCCTTCCTTAAGGAAATGGATTCCTCCCTCACGGAGCCAAGGCTCCCGCTGGCAGTGCCTGGGAAGCTCCATGCAAAACAAGCCAATGTTCTTACTCCAAATTCTGGAAAAGCCTTCCAAGAATATCCATGGCCTGAGAGTGGGTTTCCAGGATCACCTGTAAACACCTGTAGCGCTGCAGCTGACTAAAGCAAACACCAGCAAGGACAGCTGGGCTTTGCCAGCCCTGCTTTCCCACATCCTGATCCCACTGCAGAGCAAAGGTGTGTGCAATCCAGAGTCCATCACTGCCTGGGAGAAGCAGGAGCATTGCATTTCCAGGGTCACATCCCTGCCTGACCCCAAGCAGAGGAATCACTGTATTTCCAGCTCCTGTTCAAGATGACTGAGCTGCTTTATCTTCTTGCAATTCCAGAGTACATTAAAACATCCAAAGCATTAGAACCCCCAAAAGGTGAACTTGCCTGTAATTCCCAAGCTTGACCCAAACGATCTGCTTGTACCGCAGCTTCTTGCCAGCTTTACAGTCATTGCAATTCCAGCATCCCTCAGGCATTTCTATGCTGAGACACTCGGGGTGGAAGGAAGCTGGGCAGGACTCACAGCACAACAGTTTGCCACCTTGAAACAAAGAAGCCCTGCTTGGTTTGTAGAAGTCAGGATTTGCTCCCCCCGTGCACAGCAATTGACATTCATTTGAAATCATCCACTCCAGATTCCCGCTGCCCCCGAGGAAAAAATGGCAAAAGAAAGGGATCGAGTCAAACTTAAAAATGTTGGTTGAAAAGGACTGCGCAGTGCTTAATCTAAACTGAGACTCTTTAACTGCATCAGACAAGAAAGCAGCTGAGGACTCAAACCCGAGGTGAGTTGGCAGGAGCAGCACCATTCCCAAGGGAAGCACTGCAGCTGGGAACTGTGCTACCAGCTTTTAGTGCCTTGGTGATGGCCAAAGCAACCACAAAACTGCCAGTTTTTAAAGAATCCTTTTCAATCAACATTGCTCTGACTGAACCCCCAGCAGTCATTAGCGAGCACCAACCCCACAGCCTATAGGTTGATCAATACTTTTCTGCTGCAAGGACAGGAAAAAGGAATGTAATAGGTGTTTATTCCACCAAAGAAGTTTACCAGGATGAGCCCAGTACACAAAGCAGAATGAGACACACATGAGTTGTCCCCATCCCAAAAATTCCTGGGGCACAGAGGGAACCTCAGCACTGGGGTTCACATTAATTTCTGAAGTTTACACTAATTTGGGCAGAAGTTATTTTGGCTGGCTCACATTTTGGCTGATGTGTTACATGTGGAGACCCACAGCACATCTCTAAGCCACCCTCAGCAAAGCAGCTCATGTAAGATGACTTGATACATTACACATACTGTAATATTTTATACATGCAGGTATATAAAATATATATATATAAATATAAAAATATAAAAATATATATATGTATGTTCTTGTATGTATATACAAATATATACACATACATATACATGTATATATATTTAAGTCAGTAAGATTTTGTGTCCCAGATGGAAAATCTGGGAGAGACTTGAGAGTATTCAAACCAATTATCAATCGCAGGATCAAAAGAAGTGTGAATAGTCACTTTCAAACCTTTATCAGAAAATCTTGTCCACCTATAGACTCCCCAAAATACCATTGCATTAATTGATCATTGCATGTTACAACGAGCATTCCTTAAACAATTCAGTTGCATGACCAACACTGTATTTCCTCTGCTAAAACCAGTAAAATCCAGTCACATGGATCCTCCAGAGCTCCCAAACCCCATCGTGAAATTTTGGAAGTATTTTTTGCACATGGAACTTCAGAGGAAATACAGACAAATTACTGAAACATTATCCAAGATGAGAAAATGCCAAGAGATGCAAAAATCAAACAAAATCAAACACAGAACTGTCAAGGCTAAGCAAGAAAAAACCCAACATTGCTCTCGGGATGCATTAGGCAGATACGGCTCAAGCTAAGCACAGGGCTCAAAATAATTCTTGTTTTCAGGAATTACAGGACTCCTGCAAGCCATTGATCTCACAACACTCAAAGTGACCTAACTTGGGCTGGGGCACCGGCTCTGAACGCTCCCAGGGAAGGAAATCTCTGTAGGGAATGAAATATCAGATCTGAGCACTGCACACAGGCAGCAGGAACTGCCCCAGGAGGGATCTGCAGAGCCTCAGCCCCCCGTGGGGTCAGAGCCTGCCTGGGGCCAGGCACAGGGCACGGCTGTCCCAGTGCCAGGGGTGGGACACGGGGCCCAGGGACAGTTGGGGACACGCACAGGACAAAGCTCACGGCCTCCCTGCTCTGGCACCCACCCTGCTCCAGCCCCTTCTCTTCTCTCAGGACCTGCACAAGATCCAAACAGCACATCCCCCTGTGCTTCCAGCCAGTTTAAGAAGTGGTTTTTACATCATCCAGGTAAATCCTGAACTGCAGCAATATCCAGATCCATCTGCCTCCTGTTCACATTGCTGTGCAAACAGCTCCCTGAACCTGGAACAGCCCAGGCTGGATAGAGAGTGACCAAATCTCTTCCAAGGAGAATTTAGTGACAGCAATTATTTTAAGCCCTTTTATAATTTAAAAAAAAAAAAAAAAAAATTAAAAATTGCCAACAACATGAACACAGGCTCACAAAAACCATGAGTGAAGGTCACTGAAAGCAGTCAGTGTGGGGACAAGCAGACATTTCTCTGTTGATTTAGAGAGAAAAAATAGAAAAAGCGAAAGTAAATTAAAGAGAGAGAAACTATTTTGGTTACCTTTCTCACATTTCTTTTTGGAAGCTGACGAAGGAGGAGGAATCATAGGTAATTTCATCAACTCAGCACGATTTGACTCATTCAGTAGGTAGTGGGACTTATAGGCATAGGAACTGAACAGGGGGTCTGAATGGTCCTGCACTACCAGCCCTATACGAAACAAACAGAAAGAGATGAGTTGCAATGAAACTACCCATGATTCCATGAAGGAAAAACCAAATAAACCCAATGAACATCTCTAATGCGTTATGTGGGAATGAAAAAAGGATAAAATGAAGAAAAAGGAAAGTCTGACAAAGTCTCTGCGCTAACGAAGAGGTGGTGCTGGAGAGACTCAACTGGAAAATCTTGCAATGAAATAAGCTCCTTCTAAGTGGAACTTAAATTGGTTTTTTTACCCTTCATTTGTGCATTTATAGACAAGCACAAGAAAAGCAACGAAGTTTGAATCTGTGGGATCCCCTCTCCTTCCCACAGGGCCAAAGGAAGCTCCTCTGCAGACCTGGGGTGCTGGCCACTGCAGCAGGGTCGTGCTCTGAGCAGGAGGTACAGACACAGCAGACCTTGGGAATGAGAGCTCACCGTCCCACTCCCGACAAATCTATCCCTGAGATCTTGCCTGTGGAAGTGTTTTGCCTCTGTAATTGTGCTGGAAAGCAAGGAGGAGGTCAGCGTTCTGCAAGGCACCAAGGGGGAAGCACAGATGGAGGGCCTGCCCTGGGCTGTGGTAGTGAAGCTCCCACAGCTCGGCCCTCACAGGGCTGCTCCAGAACAGTCCAGCACTCAGCTCCCTACAGAACTCCATTCCAGGCCTCTGCAATTCTCAGTCCTGCACCAAGAAGAGCTTTTCTTCATTGCTCCAAAGAGCCAGGCAAGCCCAGCTGAGAGCCCCGAGCTGCAGAGCAGAAGTGCTTGGCCAGTAACTCATGGGAAGAGCAGAGCTACTGAGCCCCAAAGAAACAGGAAAGATGAGCTGCCAAGAGAGCCCCCCAGTTCTTCCCCTGAGGGACACATGGATGAGGGCTGGACAGAAGCTCTTGGATGGTGCCTAAAACACTGCTGAAAGAAGACTGGGGTCAGCCCATCTGGACATGCAGCATTGGGGGGATTCCTACAGCAAGGGAACCTACACATGCAAGGAGCTGAACTGTGACATGCTGATTGCAGGGTGCTGAATAAGAAGTCTTTAAATATCTTGTATTTCAAGTACCTCACTGTAAGCAAGTTTGTCTATTTTATAGATTGTCTCTCATCTACATTTCTCACTTCAGTAACTGCATCTAAATACAAAGTCTCTGCTTCTGATAGGGACTCACACTAATTAAATCACCATTCTCACAGAGATGTCCAAGGATTTCTAAAGCATTTAGTTCCCCATTTCCTTCTGAGCAGGTGGCTCAATGCTCCTGCCCTCAGCCAGGCCTGGTGGACACAAGCACCACAAGAATGCTCTAGACCAACAAGAAGAGAGTTGCTCTAAGACACAGAGGATTCAGGCAGTGGCAATGGTTTGTAACTGTTGAAATTCTCCTAATTAAGAACTGGGGAATACACAGGACAGGGAAGTCCATCTGCCAGGGCTCAAGAGGTTATTGAGCCAGGAAAAAATACAGACTTGAGCAGTTTCACCTCTGATGGAGCCAGATTCAGGTATAGAGAGAATTACTGAACAAATGTAAAGTAAATGAAGGAAAAAGAAAAAAAAAAAAAAAAAACCATGAAAAATTCCTTCTGCGTTTCTTGTCATTCTGAGATGTGCAATTATTCCTCTGCTCTTGCAAAGTAAAGTCAAACTAAACTTCTACCTGAATGAACACAAATGAATGCAAGTAACTTCAGGATCCAGCTGCCTTTCATTTCCCTGTTAGTGACTCTCAAAACTGCTGCAGAGAACACATCCAAAATAAACTGCTGGCATTCTGCAGAAGGTACACATTAATATTATTCCAACAGAATAATGGTACTTCTGAATCTTGAGACCAAAGCAACTGCTGCACTGACATTTTTTTAAGCTGATCTCTGGCAGAACCCTGGTGACTGAAGAACCATAAAAGTAACAAGTGGGAAAAAAAGTTAAAAAGAAAAAGAAAACAAAAAGAACTTTTGACACATGGAAAAGCCCAGCATGAAACCTGCTCCTACTGTACTGCTAAAGGTTTGCTTTCAAAGTTCTCAAATGGGATGGCAGTTATAAATTGAGTTTTTCTAGTTCATGAGTAATTCCCACCCTTTGAGCCTTAGAACTTAAACAGGTTTAAGTTTGTAGCAGTGAAAGAATCCCTTTCTGCTTAATACAGTGATTAACAACACAGCAGCCATTCTCAGCAGGAAAAGGCTGGAATGGGGGGGACTGGGATCTGCTTTTCCCTCCTGGCAGAACAAGTTGGCCTGAGTGCCTATTGCTGCTTCTGGCTGTCAAATGTTATGGACCAACACAGGGAGTGGAATCTCATGAGAACTGCTGACCAAAATAAAATAAAATAAAATAAAATTAGATAAAAAAATCCCAGGCAGCACTTAACCCTAGTGAGCCCTAAGGGAAGAGCTCCTCACAAAACACTATTTTTACCACTAAACTGCACAAATGACAACAGAACTAGAGAACAGGGAAAAACCGAGCATCTCACCTCTTGCACAAACGAAACAAAAGCCTACATTTACAGCTGATGAGGAGTGAGTCCTTTTGGAATGGTTACTACAGATGAGGATGTGGGATGACACAAACAAGCTTCCTGCAGCGATGCAGCCGTCTCCTGAGTGATAGGCCACGGGGCACCGCAGACATCTCGCCATGCGACCTGCTCAACAAAACACAGCAAAGGCACACCCCAGTCAGCTTGGAAAAGCCCCCTGAGGACAACCAGTGCTCAGGTCAGGTCAGGGGAGAATTGCCCACAGGCAAAGGCAAGGCTGGGTTTATTCTAATGGCGGTACTGGGTAAAAAAAAGAAACAGCTCCATTTTTTTTCTAAAGAACGTTAGTCACAAATATTACCCCTTAACTTTCACTTTAAAATCTTTACGAAAAACTTCCATTATTTTAGAGTCTGTTTATTTGATTTAAACATTTGGGTTTGTTTCTAAAAGGATCTTTTCCCTTGAAAAATAATTGCTCACAAGACCACTACAAACTGTCTTTAAAAACCAACATTCCTTGGCTTCGTACTTCTAGGAACCCTTGTGTCATGGATTCAGTTCAAAACCAGGCAGAAATTACCACAAACTAACACACCTTGGCTTCCATTAAACTCAGCCCCAAGAGCTGACCCAGTGTGTGGATCCAGGCACATCCCACAGTGCCAGGCTGCCACCAGCTGCTTCCCACCCACGAGCTATTTCAGCGAGGTTTAGGAAACCCTGGCTCCTGGCTGTGTGCCGTTCCAGAGAGGGGAACTGCAGGATGTTACTGTGATGATGCAGCTGAGCTCCCCCCTGCTCAGAGCAGCTGCCCTCACCTTTGCTGGCTTTGTGCATGTCCTTGTCCATGGAGCAGGCAGTGCAGCAGTGCTGAGGGCAGCGGAAGCCCCGGGACTCGAACAGGGCCGTGGCAAACTTGCGCACGCAGGCCTCGTGGTAGAACTTCCCACAGGCACTGACAGAGCAGCGCTTCACGTCCTTGCCAGGCAGCTTGCAGGAAAAGCACGTGTGCTCTCCTTGGGAGAGAAGGAACAAGGAATCCCCACTGTGAAAGCCAACTCTGACATACAGATATTGTCCTGACAAATTCTGAAGCCAACCGACTGTGAGCAATACAGAACCCTTCCTGTCCAACAGGCTGGGTGGGTACTGTGAGCCACAAGAACACTGGAGTAGTTGCTCACAAAAAAAATCTCTTATTCCAAGTAAATCCCTAAGGAGTTGATTAGGATTTTTTTGTTACGAGGCACTTGCTAAATGGAAAATGAGAATCTGGTCTCAGTGGTTAAAAAAGCAGCGTAATAACCCCAACTTACTCACAAAGCTCAGAAAGAGCCATCTTGGTTTGCTGTGACCAGAATGTGGCTCATAAGCAAAGGGGGGAATGAAACTCCTCCCAGTTTTCCAGGCACAGAACACACTCACCATTCTTACACTCCGTGCAGATGAACTTTTCCTCAGGCATGGCCTTCAGGCCCAGACACTCCAGGTGGAACATGCTGCAGCACTCGCCCTCGCAGGCCAGCAGCGACTCGCCGGAGCTCTCACAGATCTGCAACGGGCAGAGAGCTCAGCAGGGAACAGGGTACCCTGACATGCCAGAAACTGCCAGGTGCTAACAACAGGAACTGCCTGGAACTGCTTCAGAATTAGGAAAAGGCAGGAGAACTGGACCTGGCAAGTCTCAGGCCAAGGACAGCCCCAGCACTCCCTGCATCTTGCCCTGTGAGCCAGGACAGAGACAGGAGAGGCACCACAGGATCCACCTGCACTCCTCCACTGCTCAGGAACAAGCTGCTCTTGCTCTTCAGGTCCTTTACTCCTGACCAGGGAACTCGACAGAAGATCCCAGGATTTATTTTTTTTTTAAATACTGAAAAATTCTCATTCTGTCTTATCCTGACCAACCATCTGGAATCTTCAAAAGGAGCAGAAAATGGCATCTACTTTTTCCACTGATGCTGGCAGGTATGGATTAGACACCACCTTCCAGCTCCTGAGCTTTCTGGCCTGCAGGAGAGCTTAGGAATCATTTACTATGAATCATTTCCAGAGCATAAAAACTCCTTAAAAACTTGGGTATTTTATCTGAGAGGTGGAATTAAGAGAACTAACAGAAATAGGAGGTACATATTTAGTATCCATCACTTCCCAGTACCACCAGTTACCTGACAAACAGTGTCTTTTTTACTCGTTCCAGTTCCTCTCCTGGATAAGCTGGAATCCACCGACTGCACATCTGAGGCATCAGCATCAGCAGTGGCTGAGGGGCTGTCTGAACGCTTCCCAAAACTGCCCTACAAAGAGGAAAAGCCCACGGCACTCAAACAGACCATTCCAAAGGACAACCACACTGGGAAAAATAGTTCTGCCACTGTTAATCAAAAAAACATTTGGTCTTTCCAGACACAAAGGTCCTGGAATGGTGCTGAACTTCACACAAGTGCTGCCTTCTTGATATATTTCACCTGTACGAGCCAAAAACCATAAAGAGCTCTCTTACTTTTCCAGACACTCCTTGCAGTTACACCAGATACAGCAGCATCTCCCAATTCCCCAAGAATTTCAAACCTTCCACAGAGCAAACCATGAGCTAAGCCAATGCTTTGCCAGAGAAAGTAACAGGAAATTTTTTAAGTAAACATGGTATTTTCATAACAAACCAATGGAGGGGATTAGAAGGAAACAGACTAAGTTTTATGTTTTCAGACAATAAAAAGACTCAACATTTGTAGACAGCAGTGTTCACATATTTAGTAATAATCAACTGAAAAGCCTCTTGCACACTGAGAGCTTGATCAGGTCCCTGGGAGAACCAACACACCTTTACCTGTAAATCATTGAGTCCTCTGGAATCAGAGTCAGACGTGTCCCTGTAGGCTGAGCTGGTCAGTTCCATGTCTGTGGAGGCACGACTTCTCTTCTTTAAGGGTTTACAGGAGTCTGAAATCTCACTGGCACCTTAACACAACATGCTAAAATTAGTTTAATATATGTTCTGGACTTTTTGCTTGAATTTAATAAAGCAAAATGAGAGCTTGGATTCCATTATCTGCATTAATTTTCAGTTTGCAGTGTCGTTACTAGTTGAATTCTCCCTGAAAATTAACTGAAATCCAGCTTAGGCAGAGCTTTAGACAAACTCTTTAACCTGGTGACACAGCGGAGGAAGGCAATAAATTGTCTCTAAGGAAGGCTAAATCCTTAGGAGATTTCCTCTTCATCATCTATCTTTTGGCTAAGCAGAGACTTTAGAGGAATGCTCAGAAAGACTCAGGGGCTTACAGCACTTGGACAAACACCATCCTTCCCCCAGCAATGCACAAGGATCACACACAGCCCTTTCATTCCCAGAGAAATCCAGCTCAGCCCTACAGAGCACCAACACCGTGGCTCACATGAGCAAAGCTGCTGCCCGAGGGCCACGAGCCACCAAGTTCAGTCGAGTTCATTTTCACCTGGCACTCACCTTTCTGCAACCCCGTCTTCACTGCTGCCAGGGGGACAGTTTCAACCTGTTTGAAAGGAAAATCCACAGTTAACACCACAGGAAAGTTTCTCCCTAGGAGCAAAAAGCAAACAGGTCAGTTCAAGGGGTTAGAATTCAGGTGGGAGCTGCCATCCCCTTCCTCAGCCCCAGCCTCCGTGTCCTGCTGGATCCACTCCTGCCTAGGCTGGTGCCCGCAGCCGTGGCAGCCACCGGGTCACCAGCCAGGGCCACCAGCCAGGGCCTGGCTGTCCCCTGGGGCAGCAAGGTGACAGGAGAGCTGCATCCGTGTCCAGCAGGCAGGAGAGGGGGCCTTTGGGCAGCCACCCCTGAGCTGTGCAGAGCCCACAGCTGTGTGAGCACCCATGCCCCTGGGCTACTGAAACCCGGCTGGGGCCACTGGGAGCTGCTGCAGCCCTTCCTCCCTCCCCGCCCTCCTGCAGGGCTCTACACAGCTGCAGCTCGAGGGCACGGGCACTTCAGCACACAAATGCACAACTTTACAGTCTTGCAAAAGAACTTGCAGTCTTTGACCCTACCGAGAAGTTTAGGAACTGTTCTGCCAACATACATGGAAGATGTGGGAATTTGGTGACTGGATAATAGTTAGGGAAGAAAGCTGTTGCCTAAAATCCTGTTTTCAAGGTTAAGAATTACAAGTTATTTCTTTGCAATGTGGTTACATATGCATGGAGAAACACATTTAGTAAATATTTAAGGATTATTCTATAATTTTTTTAAAAAATATTTTATTTTGTTGTACAATAGGTAAAAACATACAGTAGAAGGATTTGTATAGGATACATTTTGTAATACAAATATAAAATCTAAACAATCACTTTTATTTCTCCACTAGTCACTGTAACAGTAGCATCAACATTTTGTTTTTCCCATTAATTGTACTCGTTCCAGTTATAATTTTATACCAAGTTGTTGCAGACTAACTGGGGAATCAAGAAAACTTGACTTTGGGTAACAAATATTGTTGCATAATTGTAAGAAGTTAGTAAGTTTTCTTTTTTGAAATTTAACTTAATACATTCAAGGTTTTGCGTATTACAGTGCCCCTGGGTTTCACTTTAGGCAGATACTTCTCCTGAGAAAAGCACTTTAATTAATGTCCACAGACTGAGTCAGCCAGGTAAGAGAAGCACATGAAGCCACCTGGCAATCCATGAAGTTCATCTTGTTGGTTCTTATACCTTTGTTAAATTAAGAAACCTTTACAAACATAGAACAACTCTTTTGAAAAGGGGGAGGCTGCAACAGCTCGTGCCACGAGGCTCCACGGACCACAGCAGGTGTCACACACCCAGCATTTAAACTGCTTTAGAGTTTCAGCAAGAAACTGCCTCCAGCTGGAGCACTCCCCTGCTGTACAGCAGTGCAGAAATGCTGCAGCATCAAAGGAAAAATCAGGAAAAAAAAAAAAAACAGAAAAGCCACTGAGTTCACTTTCCGTCTCTGAAGTGAAGGAAGTGCAAAACAAAGCGCAAAGGGCAAAGAATAAATTAAAGAGATAAAAATATTTTTTTCCCCTTCCCATATAAATCTTCATCCTGACTGTCTCTCTTTAAAAATTCTCACTGGGAAAAGCTAAACTATGAAACATTTATATAAAATTCTCAGCTTTCAGACAGAGGCCCTTGAAGAGGGAAAAAATCAACCATGCAAGGAGAAGAACCAACAACTTTGACAAACTTGTTAGAAGTGTATGCAGGTTTTAATATTTCTGTCCATCCACTGCACTCTCCTACTCAACGTCCACGCAGAAAGTTTTTATAATTAATTTTTTTTTTTAAAGCAACAACATTTGTCTGTCTGACATCCAGATTAAAGGAATGCCCTGTACACGTTAGAACTATTTCAGGAAAAAATGGTATATCCCAGAACTGTTTCGCTGATGTCTGCCAACATGGAAGTCTGACTATTCATCTTTAAGTGAAATCATTCTTGAAGTCCATTTTCAGAAGTGGTCAAATTAATCACTCTAACTTCATTTGAAAAACAAAACCTCAACACAAACCAGCAGCTAAATCAAGAGCCAAAGGAAGGAACCTGGTGGAAATTCCATCCAAGAGAAATCACTGAAACAAACCCATTTTTGCTCAGAACAGAAATCTCAAAGGAAACATGGCAGGTTCATTAGGAGTCATCCATCACTGCGTTCCCACTTCCATAGCCTGCCTGATACTGAGAAGATGCCAGTAGCAGAGTCACAGCAATGGCATTGACAGGGGGATTTCATGGAGGATAGTCCAAACCGAAACCCGATGGGGGAAAAATGGAGAAAAATAAAAAGGCACCAATATAAGCCACAACATTTATGAATACAATATATTTTAACTCTCTACATGGAGGAAGCCAACCTGCTCCTTTTTGATCTTCTTCTTTGGCACAACTTCGGTGGATTTCTCAGACTCGGAGCGGGTTCGAATCGATCTTCTCTGTTGCTTCTTTTCTACAGAACCTGAAGAAGGAAAAAGGTTTCCATTATATGATTCCTTGTATTTCTGAGGTACACCAAAATGTGCAACACCAAACCAAGAGGTAAAGGAACGAAACCAAGACTTAGTCCTCTTTTGAATGTTTTATTTTTAAATTCAGTTCCAAGCTATTGACCAGCTGGTGCTGATTCTGATATTCTGATTCCAGAGACAGCCCAGCTTCAGAAAACAGACACAAGTAACAGAGTGGAACAAAAGGCTGGAATTCAGCTTGGGGCAAACAGATTTCCATAATCCATAACACAACTCTCAGGCACAGTCTTCACTTGGGTAATTTTGAACCAAACAGTCCATCTTTGGTGTTTTGGGAAGGTAGCCACAACCAACTCCTTGAACAAAAACAAACTAGAAATTTCAGACGCAAAGCACAGCTTCAGGATTTCCCCCAAAATGCCAGATCTGTGCCCCCCTCTGTGGGTTGGTGATGGCCTCTGTCACATCACTACAGCCAGCCCCACCCTGCACCACCTGCAGCCACACCAGATCTCAGTGCTCACCTGAAGGTTTCGAGGTGAAGAAAAACTCAGCACAAACAGAAGCATCAACCACGATGTGTTACCGTCATTAATGAATGTGAAAGGCAAGTTTTTTTAAAGGATTATCACAGAAAACAAACTCAGATTAATGAAGGTTATTGTGACATTTCAACAGAGGAAGAGGGATAATTTACTGGGGTTTTGGCAACTAAGGCTGGCAAAATCAAAACGCCTTTCTGTGCTCCAGCACCTCCCAAAGAGGCACATGGAGAACCAGGGACACGACACTCAACACCACGGGCAGCTGTTGGAACAAGCACACACTTGGAGCTGACAGAAAACTGGCACCTGAGGATTTACAATGAGCTGTTGGGAAGCATTATTCTGGGTTTTCAGTCTGGGAGGTTTCACCTAAAGAAGATACAAGTGGGAAATACTTTGTTTTCTTCCAAGCAAAACTGCAAACTCTTGGGAGCTGACTGTGCCAGATGGATGTGCTGCTGGGAGCTGTAAACCTGCCTGGTCTTGTCAGGAGATCAAGGACCTAGAGACACACACAGGCTTGAACCTGACTGAAAGACAGCCTTAAAAAAGGACTTCAGAGAAAAAAATGAAATCTCCTCTTGATCCATTGGATAAGCATTTTTCCCATGGCTGCATGGCTCAGGAATGTCTCAGTAACTAAACTATCCAGCTGGAAAAGTTATCATGTTACAATAATTTGATTTCTGAGGGGAAAAAACTGTTTTTCTTCAAGTGAAAAAACTTTTACAGCATATTAATTAATGAGTAATAGCAATTAGTTATTAATAATTTGGAAATTAATGACTCAGGTCAACATTGACCATGTTCATCCACGTGAAACTTCTGGTTCCAGCAGGCCCCATCCCTTGAGGAACTCCTACAGCTCGGGAACATCTTTGTCACTTTGCTGCGTGACCAAAATGCCCTGAAGCAGCTTCAGGTAAATTTGAGCAGATGTGACCAACAGTTACTTTAACCAAGAACGGATTTTCTCCCTGTGCTGCCCCGCTGAAGCCAAGGAGAGATAAGATCAAGCCCTGGATCAGAGAATTCCAGAACCAGGGTGTCTAATCTTGGCTGACACCAACATGAACCACTGCAATGGGCACTTTCTCCTCTTCCTGCTCTCCAAGCATCCAGTCATCACCTTCACAATGCTCCCATCCCATCTTCAGGAATTTTCATCCAAAGTTTCAGGGCAGATGTTGGACCAGCCCTCCACCTTGCTGGAGATAAATCCTAGTTCAGTGTCTGCAGGCCAGAGGCACCAGGGATTTTCAGGGCTGCTCTTGCAGTAGCAGATTTCAAGTAAGGGAATTATTTTTGCAGCATTATTGAATTCTGTGTGTCTAACTGCAGGTTATCAATAAGGACTCCCAGAGTCAGGCTGGGAAATACTTTACCGTAAAGGGGTTCTGAAGTTCCACTGACCTTACATTTGAAAAAAGGACTTGGCAGTTATGTTCCACAAGAGGGGACCAATAACTGGACTTTGGAAATGGCTTTGAGAGTGACTGGAGTGTGCACTGCAGGTAAGCTCAGGCACTTACAGGGTGTTACGTATCCAAAAAGCCTAAGAAAATGAAAAAAGAGAGGCTCAGAATTCTCCCCCCCCTGCATCTGAGGAGCCTTAGGGAAGCTGAAGCCTTTAGATCCCAGGTGAGAGAAGCAGAACGGCGATGGCCTCTCCTGCTGCAAGGCAACTCCAGTAACCACAGCAACCACAGCTGGAAAGAACCACCAACAGCAGGGGAATCCCCACTCAGAGCAGGCAATCCAGAGTACCTGACCCCTGTGCTGTACTCCCAAAAGCTCCACACACCTGCACATCAAATAACCCTGCCTAAAACCATCACACTGAGAGTGGGCGGGTTTTTTTCCTCAAGTGTGTTTGCAGAGGACTCAGGGATGCTGACCACTGAGATTTCTGACTCTGGTTCCCATCTACTTCATGTTTGCAAACGTAGAAAGCATCAAATAGATGGATAGTTAAAGCAGAAGTGACACCTGGCAACATTATGAGATTCAAATAGCTCATTCAAGGTTTTCCCATTTCCCAAGTTCCATTATCTGCTTCAGTGGCTCTTCTCCCTCACACCTGATATTTCAACACTCACTGCTTTATGATGTGCCCCCTGAGATGGCTTCAGAAGGCAATTGCACTACCTCACGTGGTCGATGGAGCTAGCTGAAGCAGCTTTTTAAAAATCCCTGTTCTTTAACAAGTCATGCAAAAACTCAACAACAAAGCCTAGGGAGTCTCCATCCTCATTTAGACGTTCCCCACTGAAACGTGCCACTTCCTGACTCTTTTGCTTTCATCACAGCTCTTGTATTTTACGTTTGGGGGCCAAAAGCCATGGCAATACCCTGCTAACACACATCCACTGGGTTATCTTCTAAACCAACCACTGCTCTGCACAGGACATCATCCCTTGAGTATGTTGACTCAGGCTGTAAGTTGCAGACACAAATTCAGAGGCCAAAGCACCAATCCCACCCCACAGCCATGCTGTGTGTGCTGGCTCACCATCTGTGACATGAACCATGCTCATTACAATTATTACGTAAACAGGAAGATGTTAATAATTTCTAAGTAATGAGAAAATGCAGGGTTTGATATTTGAATTTTCATGCTGAGGGCCCAGGTTCAGACCAGGACTGTCATTTCCCTACCTGCTGCCCCAGAAGTTGTCTCAGGAGAGGACGCGTTTTGCACCACAGCTTTTTCACTTCTCTGAGCTGATGAAGAATTAAGCTTCTCTTGTCCTTTGACGCTTATTTCTGTTTTGTTACCAACTCCCTTGAAGAGAAAAAAGGAAAAGATTGTCTTCCCCTGTTATAAAGGGGGTGTTGCTACCAGGTAACAGACCTGCCCCTGAATCTGGGAACAGAAACAATCAGTGCTCTCCAGCCCAAAACACACACAGGATTAAATACTATGAAGCTGCTTCCCTGCAGAACTTTCCACCCCTCTCAATCTCCCCTTACACACAAGATAAAAATAATTCCGGTGACTTTTCTAAACATTACCTTCTCTACAGGGCTTAGGATGAAATAAACACTCTCCAGGTAGAGAGGCAGAAGGAGGAGGCAGAGAAATAGTCCTAAGCCTTTTCCTTACACTGACTGTGGGAAGCTGCAGTGCACCTGAAGGAAGCTCAGAGGCAGAACTCAATTTAAAAGTCCGTTACACAAAACGTTATTACTTTTTAGTACACGATTAACAGTTTTGTCATCTGTTTCCCACAAAATCAATGATTTTACCAAGAATTTTTGGATTATTTCAACTAGGAAGCTGACGTTAAATAGCTTTAATATTTTCAACGTGCTACAAACAAAAAAACGGCCATCAGTAGGGAGCTGTTCTGCCACCAGCAAAACAGTCACTGCCAGAGCTGCAGTGGAAGTGGGGTTCAGTGCACCGAAAGAATCTATTGTCACATCTGCCTGTTAATCTCTCCAGTGAAAGGAACACGGATGCTGATAGCTTGGTGGACACAGTTCAAGCTCCCCAGTTAAGCATGCTCAGGATAACTCAGGAGCAAAAGAGGGGTCGCTGCACCAAGCACGTACCTTGGTAGAATAAACAAATTGATCGATGAGCTTTCCATCCCCAGCAGCATTCTGAAGGGCAAAAACCTGCTCAATTTTAACAACCGGAGACATGTTACACTTTTGCAGATCCAGGTTGTGCATGGTTATGGAGGCTGGCAGGGATTTCCTAGCTGCAGCCGTTTTCCAGGCGATTTTCACAGGTGGTGCCTCCTCCTCCTCGGTGCTGGAGTGCCTGCGCTGGCCGTGCCGGCGCCCCTCGGCGTGGCACGGTGAGGACCCTGCGGCGGCACCGCCGGGGTCCGGCTGCGTGCTCGGCGCTGCCTTCGGCCGCCGCGCCTTCTTGGCCTCCGATTTGGAAGCAGCAGTCTTTTTGGCTTTGGTCAAAGCCTCCTCTGGCTCTTGGTCTACGTAAATGAAGGTGTACTGTTCTATCCTCTCCTCCCGGGTCATTTTCAGCGCTTTCTCGGCGTGGGCAATGCCAATGTCCCACTGCGCTCGCTCCCTCTGCGGCCGGGGCTTGCGAATCTTAAGGGACAAGACAAGCACTTGGTTACACTGAAGATTTTGCCAGGACAGCACTTAAATGCAATCCTGAGGGTCTCTGCATCTCTCAGGCAGCAGATTGCAGGCTGCTCTCTATTTACAGGGTATTTTTGACCCTGAATGTGGATACTGAATTCCCTGCCAGCGAGATGCAGCCAGTCCTTCTTAAGGCAAAGCACTGAGGAGTTCCAGACCTGCCCCGGAGCCTGTCCCTTACAGAGATGATCCCCCCAGAGTCCCCTGTACCTTCTGTTTCTCAGAGTGGTTGCTGGCTTGCTTGGCTGCCTCAGCCAGTAACTGCTCGTACTGTTTGTGCCCCTGGTACTCCCGGACGCGCTTCTCGTGCACCCAGGCTCGCTCGGGCTGGTTGCTGAAGAACTGCACGTGGTATTCCCGGGCACCTGAAAGGGAAAACTCCAGTCAGCAGCTGGATCAACACTGCTCTGCCTGCCCAGCTCACGCTTTCTTCCTCCCCAGTGCAGAAATACAACAGGTCAGATCCAGAACAGTTTTAAGGTGGAAGCAGCTCAGGATGCCCTGCCCACACTGAACACTCTCTCACTGAGTGCAGAAAAGCAGGAACACCTGTGCACAAGCTGCTCCCACAGTGGTCAGGTATGGGGTACCAGCTCTGTGCGTGGCAGGACTGTCCTGTTCAGCACACACAGAGCAGAATTCACCCTGCAAAGGCAGCTCAGAAATGAAGATATTTTTAATTACAGACACCCGACACTCTGGCAAAGGGCCTCCTCCCTTACCTCTTGTATTAATTTTGGTATGCACGTCAAGCTGTGGATCACACGACACCATGCAAGGCCACCACGGGTACGTCCCCACCTTGGACCAAACCAGATCCCCAACCTGGAACTTGACGTCGTGGGTGGCCTGCGTTGGAAGGGACGGCACGAGCTGCTGGGCCTGCAAAGGAAACACCACATTGAAACCACAGGAGGGGATTCAGAGCACTTGGAGATGCACACACCATCCACAGGGACTTGGTGGTTGTTGTTGTTCTCTCAGATATCCCTGAGGTTTGATAATCCAAGAGGAGAAAAACGTTTCTTAGAAACACGAAAGAAAGGAGCTGCACATGGCTGGGATTTATGTAACAACATCACCGACAAACCCAGACACAAAAGGGCAAATGCCACCCCCCCAAAAAGCAGTTCTGCTTCCCGAGTTGATCAGAAATCCTGCTTTCAGCATAAAATCAAGCAATAAATCCAGCACAGTAAGAGACGCATTGGTGCAGTAACGAGAGTAATAAGAGTTTAAAAGAAATGACAACTGATTTATCAGATAAATTAAAGAATCAATGGAAGAAACAGTCCAAAAATAGTGACATTCTCTAAGTTCCAAAAGTGTTAATTGGTGCATGTACTAACCGGGGCTTCCTCCAGCACTGCATCTTCTCTTGGTCTCTCAGAGAGTGTGCTAAGCCTCTCGTTTGGTCTCTAAGAAATGGGCAACAATGAAGAGAAAAAAGGAAAACAAACACAAACAAGGTAAGAGGATAGTAAAACAACAGAAGATAATAGTGAAACCAGGCAGAAAAAAATAATTCACAGAGAGAAAGGCGACCATGTACCCAGAAAACATGAATATGACTGTTCCTTGTACCAAATTAACACAGTAACATCACAATAAAGAAATATCTGGTTTCCTCTACACTGTTTACATTACTGTCTCACCTGAATATAAACATGTTCTCCTGTAACAGGTGACAGAAGAACACGCATTCAGAAACAGCAAATTCAAATATCTTTGCACCTAAAATAACACAAAATTGCCAAAAACCAGAGAGCCCCATGTGAGGATATCCAGTGACGTGGTGAGTCTCACTGTACACCAGTTATTTGCAAGAACTGCAGTACATAAATTACGCTAAATATACAACATGGTAATTGTAAAATCGATGTGAAATCGCACAGAGTTGGCAGATACATCTGGAGGATCAGAAATCCACCACAGAGAGCAGGATCAGCCCCGAGCAGAAGCTGACACTGCTGCGGGGTGGCCGTGCCAGCAGGTGAGGGGACAGGGGCTGAGATAAGGGTGGGCTGGGAGCTATCTCAGCACACAGACACCACACTGTCACTTCTGCAGCAGAGGAGTTGGAAGGCAAAGGACTCAAAGAGCAGCAAAAGGAGTCATCAGGCAGAAGCAGTGAAGAACTAAAAATGCTGACAACCCCTGTTATTCCCAGGCCACTCCAAGCACAGACCTCACATCAATCCATGCTGTGAGCTCCAGAAAACTGGGGACACAAGGAAGGGGACAGAGCAGCTCAGGCCAGGGGTGGCACAGCCCAGTGTCTCATCTGGAGTTGTTTGTACACAGCCACCATTTAAGACTAATCACACTGCTGGTTTTGGGCAGAAATTCTGCCTCCCTGTACAGCAGGAAGCACAGCACTGATTCCTGCTTTTCCTTCCCTACAGGGAGTCAGTGAAACCTCCCCTCCCCTCTGCCAGGAGAGTCAAGCTGGGCTCACAGACTGCAAACTTCCAGCTCCTCACAGAACACAACTACTGAGCAGAGAGGCTGATTCTTAAAACAAGGATTCAGAGCTTGATGTTCACCATCGTTTTCACAACATTTCCATTTTAAATCAGCCTCCTCAGTATGGGCATCCCCTCACAGTCAGTGGATTTCCACAGTGTCAGAGTAAGGAACAACTGGTGATCACCTGACCTGCCACAGCCTCGTTGAATGTGACATTACAAAACAACCACAGCTGGACCAAAAGTTGTTTGTTCCTGTGAAGATAATCCTAAATCACAAGTCTCACACCATTAACACTGAAGATGGCAAAAGTGTACATGAAGTTGTGCAGTGGAAAGCAAAATGATGGGACCCGAGACTGCCCTGGCAAACTCATCCCAAAAACCACCAGCACAAAATCCTGCTGCTGTCAGAGCAGGCCATGCCTGAAACAGGGCTGGGCAACATGAAACACTGATTGCAACACCACCTTTAGAAAGGGAAATGAAAGCAACGGGGAGGACAATAAATAGCAAGAACAAGATTTCTGGTGAACTCTGGATGACACACATGACTAGGAACTTGGAATTCAAGATGCAAGGTTTTAGTTCAGTCTGTGAGAGACAGAAGATTCCATTCTCATGGTAAGCAGGTACAGAGGGACAGGAACAGCTGAAGCTCCAGTAGAACAAGAGTCAGTGGTAAGAGGGGAAACAAACTGACAGCCTGATGTGGGGGTGATGGAGTCTGGCCAGAAAGCAGGCACAGTGCAAGACAGACACTGCTCAGAGTGCCAGCAGGACACAGCAGCTCCTGCAGCCACCTCACAGGGGCTCCAAGAGCACAGAACCCACTCTACCACATCAGAGCTGATCCCTGCAGGACAGCAAACTTCTCCCTGAAAGCACCAAGGGCTCTCACAGACCTTACAACAACCTCAGCTACGTTCTGTGACAGCCCAGCCTGCACTGGGCAATTTCTGTCCTGCCCAGATATGGCAACTTCCCCATTCCTGGCACTTACCAGCCTCTCTGCCACCCATCCCCTCAAACTGGGAGGGGCAGAAACCAGCACCACAGAGGTGGCAGGAACAAGCACGAGAAAAGGAAACAGAAGGACTGGAGTGGTTAATGAAACTGAAAGAAAAAGAATGAGAGGGCACCAAAGTAATCTGGGTCTTTGCTTCCCGGAATGTCAGTTAAATGACCTGATGTACATCCTCTGGATATGGACAATACGGTACAAGATTAATAAATGTTTCACTGCTGAATACCCCACGCAACCTGACTTTCCACTCAACAATCCAGCACTCTTTTTAAGAGGCAATTTTAGGAATGCGTGAGCTTCTATCCAGAAGTTCCATCTTCAACACTGGCCAGAGTGTAGCAAACTCTAAATATACCACAACACTAAATAATATTAGAAAACCAATGTACAACCTTTTCTAAAACGTGTTGTTCATATAAGCCTTTAAACCAACGTGGTGTTACCTACAGACACAGCTCCTGGCAACCTCCTCCTGAGGCTGTGACGAGTAACTAAAGCCTGGTGACTCAGCGTGCACACAGCCAGAACAAGGACAAACCCTGCTGGCCACGCTCTGCAGCAACAACACCAGGTGTACAGATGGCTGAAATTACCATTCCACTTACATTTTGCTCCTCTGGTTCTAATTTTGGAATTTTGTGTGCCTTGCGCTCTTCCGATCGGGAAGAGTCATGCTTGCTACTTTTTTTCCTTTTCTCTTTCCTCCCTTCATGTTTTGCCTTAGCATACTCCCTCGCTTGGACTTCATTCAACAGGTCCCCACACAGGGAGGACTCAAACAATTCCCTGCCGTTCTGGATAGTTTTGGTTATTTTCAGTTTGATCTCTGGTGAGCCAGTCTTCTTTGGAATCCCCACTTGTGGAGCTGAAGGTGGTGGTGGTGGAGGTGGCGGCTGGGGAGGGGAAGGTTTCTCCAGAGCTTCATGCGGCCTGGCGTTGGAGTTCTCCATTTGGTAATACTCCGGGGGGCTGAAGGTCCTGCCTGTCCCAAATCCGTTGGCAGAGCCGTTGGGGTATTGAGGGTACCCCTGGTACTTGGCTTGGGGTTCATACATGCTGATGGCCGGGGGGTAGCCGTTGGTGAGGGGGGGGGCAGCTCCTCTGCAGGGGGGTACTGGAAGCCTTGCTGCAGCGCGGCCTCGTACGGCGTCCGGCCCCCATCCTCAGCAATGTCACTGCTGCCATCAAAGGCCTCCTCTTGGCGGATGTTGGCCGAGTCAATGAGTTGAGGTGGTTGCTGAATTGTGTTTCCCATGATCCCTTGCATGAAAGAGAAAGAGAAATCCATTGTTCTGCTCCAGCATCCTTAGCTTTCCCTTTTTCTCATAGGGCCTAGAGGCAGGGGAAGGGAAATAAGAAGTCAGTGTAAATTAAAAAACGGTAATTAAGCAAATTAAACAGTTGAGGAAAAAAGGGATCTCAAGAACAATTTCCCCCTCTCCATTCAGCAGCCACACTCACACGGATTTAAAGAGGACTGGTGTTACCGAGCCTTTACAAAGAGCTACTGACTTGTCTTTCAAATGGCAGATTTCTTCTTTCCAAGACATCTCAAAAAATATCTGAAGCACCTACGAGTGCTTAAGGACTATAAGCCCAAGCATTACAAAGTCAGAATAACCGTGCCCAAACCCCCAGCACTCTCTGCAGCCTTCCTAGTCGTGCCCTAGGAAGGGTTATTCCAATCTGAAGCAGCTGGACAGCATTTCACTCTGCAGCAGGGAAGAGATACCAAGTTCTCACTGCAAACTGCACAAGCCAGGAACACCGAAGGAAGACTCCCCTCCTCCCCACCTCCTTGCCAAAATTTGAGACATGAGCAGCCTTTGGGCAAACCATAGGATGCTCTGAACAACAGCACAATAAAAACAAGTGTGCCATTCTACCTTGGCCACTGGGAAACCAGTGCCCTGCAGCAGCCTCAGATGGAGCTTCCCAACCTCTTCCCTCCCCAGAAAAGCAGAGTACAGTCTGCATGCACTGGAGGGTTATTCTCCTGCCCCTCACCCCATACTTTAACATATATAATATATAATATTATATATAATTATATATATATATATATATATTATCATATAATATATAATAATAACCAAGCACTGCATGGTTCTGAGCCTCAGCATCAACAAACCCCCAAACCCTGAGGTTACTCACTGAATGACAACCCAGCTGAGCACTGGAATACACACCTTCAACTTTCCAGTGCTTATTAAAACCCCAAGACCAGACTCAAAGTCAGACTTCCAAAACTCAACTGCAGGCTCAGAGAAGGCAGCGGCATTCACGTAAGCAACACAGAGTGACCTGACCTGCAGGTAAGAAACACCAGTTTGCTTCCCACAAGGTTAGTTCAGCCCTTCCAAAGCAAACACGGCCCCATGGTATTTGTTCTGCCCGTGTGGGCACACAGGAGGGTTACTGTGCCCTTTTGGTCTGGGTTAGAAATGACATTAATGCATCCCACAGACACTTCTCCTAAAGGGAACCTCCATTAAACAATGCAATTCTCACCCTCCCAAAGCCATGCAGCTCAATAGCTCAGCTAAGAGCTTTCCTAACACTGAGAACTTCCCTCCTCCAAGAGTGCAAAAAGTTACTGAAGTTCCAGCAGGAACAAGAGCTCGATCAGATTTGTGCTGGATGTTTTGGGGCGAGGTTTTTTGATGATCTTCACGCTTAGATTCAATTGATGTTTGTCCTCATCTTCACTGCCCCGTGAGATCGACTCAGGCACGTTTGTCACCATAATTAAGCAATTCAGGGCAATAACAGCACAAGGCTCTGCAGCAAAATTCTCTCATTGAAGGAACTTTTAAACCTCGGGGCCATGAAACCATCCCTTCCTCCACAGCTCTGCACATCAGCCAGCAAACCCAACACAAGCGTCACCGTCAGAGGACGCAGATCTGAGGGATTGCACAGCAAGGTCAAAAACCCCAACCACCCCTGTTCTGGGAAGAGGAAGTGGGACTGTTTGTACTATTCACCACCAAATTGTTACTTTCCATCTGCCAAACTAAAGAGCATACAGGAGAGTCTCACACTAGGTTGGGTTTTGCTTTTTAGTAAAACCAGGATCAATCTTCTTAACAAACTCTTGGGAAGCTGTGGCAGCACTTCAGGAATACCCACAGCTGGAAGGGCCCAGTCCCAGCTGCCAATGCAGCTCCCTCAGGCTCTGCAGAGGTGGCTGCCATTGTGCTTTGTTTTGTTACGTGACAGAAGCGTGGATTAATGAACTTCAAAGTACTGCACTGACACAGGATTTAGGAGTTACCAGTTAAAGAACAGTGTTATGATTTGTTTCTTTTTAATTCCTTCTGGAGCTGACCTGTGTCACTCAGCCTAGGTGCCAGCCTGTGCTGGGACACCCCACCCCAAATTCCTTCCTCAGTAACTCTGTGCAGGCTGAGAAGCAGGGTCAGGGCTCCCCAGAACTGCTCCCAAAGCACTGAGGCTGTTCTCTGTCCTCCCACAGCACTGCCAGCTCAGCTCCTTCCTGCCCCTTCTCTCACTGTCAGCACTGTTAACACACCCAGACCTTCCCACCAAAATTCCCCATCAGGGAATGGGGCTCAGGCCCCACTTGCTGCCTGGTGAAGTGGCATCTGGGCAGGACTACAGTGAGAGGACAGGCCCCAGAGTGACCCACAGAAACAGGACACAGCGAGGAATCCTGAGCACACAGGAACCTCAACAGCCAAGGAAGGATCACTTTGGGTAAGTCCCTCCTAAGAATTAAAGTGAAGAACACCCCACTGTCACCACAGAGAGCTGTCCCTGCCACACAGCAACACCACCCAGTCCACAGGCCAACGGGATTTCCAGCTGATCTTGCAGAAAAGTATTCCAGAATGAATTCTTCTCACTATGCCAGTGATTACTCCATTAACCCACTGTGTCAGCCTCCTGTGAGCTGTGCAGTTTGGCTTCCAAACATGACCCATAACAGATCCTGCACTGATACAGCACTGGAGATCAACAGATAAACAAACAGCTTCATGTTTCCAGCTTTATAGGAAATGGACACTTCACAGTGGCTGTAAACAAACTGAAATCAACAATGAAACAATTTGAAATGAACACTTTTCAAAAGTGCAACTGCATTTCCTAAGGAGAGGAGTTTCCTCTTTGAAGGTGAGCATCCACCACTCTGTTCTAGTCCTTTCCCAGGGTAAACAGGGACACGTTTACAAACACTGAGACTCTACACACCTTCAGTAAATATTTTCCTGTTGTCCATGGGCGAGTCACAATTCAAAGTAACAGAGGAAAAGGCAAATGGAAAAACATAAGCAGGACAGAAAGGTCAGCCTAGCAGAGCTCTGTCTTAAGTGAACACTGTTTGTTTCAGTTCCTATCCCAAACTTCACAGCTCAACTGAGCATAACTCAAAAAATCAGTTCCTGCTCAGTGAGGGGAAGGTTTTGCAGAGATTCTGGATCCTACAGGTTCACCTCTTCACCAACAGCTGCACTTACCTAAACCAGTTTTACCATCGATATTTTTCAACTTTGCTCTCAGAAAACAAGACTTGAACTTCTCAAACCTTGCTGAGTGACCTCAGATTATCAAACAATTCCAATCCTCTGTGATCACAGCTTTTCTTATTCCCAGTCAGGGATTTCTGTAGGTTTGGTTGAGACTGGCTGCGGCCACAGCAGGGAGAAACACAACAGCCACTGATAAAAGCCCAGCACACACATTTGAAACAGAGGTTTCACAAAACCTTTTTCCACCCTTTTCTGCTGACAATCCCCACCCAGGGCGAGCACAGCCAGAGGTAAGGTGTTTCATGGATGGCAAGTGTGTGCTGTGAGACAGGAGCTGGCAGCACTGCTGTGAGTCACCCTGTGCTCCAGAATGGTGTCACCACGTCACCCTGAGCTGGGCTTTCTATCAACAGGCTCAAAAGCAGAAGTGCCAGGACATCTTTATGGCCAAACACCAACCCAGTTCCTGTCCACACAGACCTAAATCAAAGAGATGCAGACCTCTGCTCACATCCTATCAGCCCCTCCTTACCCCAGAGTTGTTTATGGACGTTTCCTGTGCTGTTTCACCCCAAAGTTTCCAACCTGCACTGGTGCAGCTCCCCACCAATGCAGCAGCTCTCAGGAGCTGTTCACTGCTGCAGGTGTTTGACAGACACACAGACAGAGCTGGCCAGGCTGGGTGTCTGAAGTGATGCAATCACTCCTGACCTCTCAAAACCTTCAGCCTGCAGTTCACACACACCCTGCACCTCACTCCTGCCCAGAGCTGAGAGCAGCCACTGCCTCTGGTCACATCAGCCATGACCCAGAGGGACACCTCTGTCACCTGGAACATCATCCTGGTGGGTCAGAACTGCACCAACTGCAGGTAGAAATAAAACAATTGTTCCCACTGATCCCTGCATCCAGTCTGTGCAATCTGCTTTGTCCCATTCTTCTCTGCATGTCCTTAACAAATCCCCCAGGCAGAGCTCTGTTTGCACACGTTAAGACAAGGCCAAATTTTCACCTGCACATGAGTCTTGAACAGGAAACCTGTGGATTGTTCCTGACTCCAGCTGGACTGAGCTGTTCCTCCTGGCAGACACCAGCGGTGAATCAGAGGCCTCTTGACAAACTTTAAAGCATGAGGTGAGGCTGCTTCCCTGTGCACCTTTGTAAAGGTGTTTTGTATTTGGTTTCTGAATGCCAGAAAAAACAGTCACGTCTGTAACTGGGCTTGATAAGGGCATTTGGAAGAAGTTTCCCACGGTGCTGTGGAAAGAAACAACTTGGACAGCAGAGAAAAGGGGTTTGTCTGAAAAAGGAGCTCAGAGACTCATTTGTTTAGAGAACTGTGGGATTCAGATGGAAAACATGGAGCAAAAACTCTGGATCTTCAGGGAAAATCATGGGCTAATACTGCTAAGAAGGCAGATCTCTGGCAATACCAAACACTGTAACACCGTGACAGGCAGGGCAAGAACCACAACGTGCCTCACACAAACCCCCTCAAACTCAGGCAAAGTCGTGAAAGTGCAAAACGTAAAATATACTTGTATTAAAATGAAACATAAGAGTCTTTGACCACCATCCTCCACTCTTACCCTGTACCTTCATAAAGCACGTGCCCAGGTTTTGGAGCAAAATCTTTCCAAGCAGTTCATAAAAATAATTAATTAAAAAAATATTATATATTACTACCAAAGCATTCACCGTGCACCTCTGCAAATGGTCACAGAAAGACTTAAACAGTCACCCAAGCATGCTAGTGTTTTTACCTCAACTGTAACTACTGGCTACTTAATATTGTCCTTTGGGCTAGTTAATACCTGTAGAACTCAGTCCTCGTTAAGACTTTTAACAACAAATTGCACTGAAACGACCGAGGGTAGTATCGACAGCGAAACGAAAAGCACAGCGAGACCACAACAAAGTGCAGCACAACGCAACAGCACGGCAAAAAAAAATAACCACGGGAGCAACCCCAAACCGTGGGCTGATGCGCAGCTCTTCCCGCGCGCAGGAACACCCTTCCCCCACGGTGACACCGGTGACACCGGCGGCTCCGCTCGGGCCAAATCCCCAATTTCTGCGCCGCAGCAGCTCGGGGCTCGGCCCCGGTGGGAGCAGCGGGGCCGGCCGGGGGGGGGAGGCGAGGGGTTCGCGGTGCCGGAGCCGAGCCCGGCCGGCCCCGGGGCCTGTCCTGCCCTGTCCTGCCCTGCCCGGCCCGGCCCGGCCCCGGGGTCTGCCCTGCCCTGCCCTGCCCTGCCCGGCCCCGGGGCCTGTCCTGCCCTGCCCTGCCCGGCCCGGCCCCGCCGCTCCGGTGCCGCCGCAGCTCCCGCAGCAACATGGCGGCCGCGGCCCCTCCGCCCCGGCCCCGCGCTCACCTTCAGTCAGTTCCATTCTCACGGTCCCGCCGCGTCCGCCCGGCCCCGCGCAGACAAAGGCGGCGGCGGGGGCGGCGTGGGGCCTCCTCCGCCTCCTCCGCCTCCTCCCGCGCACCATCAAGGCCGCGACGTAGCCCCGGCCTTCGATTTCCGCTCCCCCGCCGCTGGTACCGCTCCGCCCCCGGGTAGGCCCCCGCCCCCACGTCCCGGCCATGCGGCCGAGGAGGCGCTGGCGTGGCCCGTCGGGTGCGGCTGGGTCGGCGGCCGCGAGTCCTGGCGGCGGCGGTCGCTGGAGCGGCTGTGCCGGTGCGGCCCCGCCGAGCGTCCTCCGCCTCCGCCCGCCCCCCCCGCCGCCGCCGCACTGCGCAGCCTGCGCGCGCACGGCGCCGCCCTCACCCTTGGTTGCTCAGTAGCTTTGCCCGCCCGCGGGCGACCACGGATTGTAGTTCGGGCGTGTGGCGGCTTGTTGCGCGACCCCCCGAAGTGGGAGCGGGGAGGGCTGGGCGGGTTCGGTCCATCTCTTTGCTCCCCTGAAGACGACGAGGGCTGGGCTGGCAGTGGCTGTAAGAACGTAAATTTAAAAAAGATCTCCGCTCATCACTAGGGGACTTCCTAAGTCCTTTGCATAGCGCGGAACCTCCCTTGATGATTTCTCCTCAGGAACAGAGAACTCATCCATTTCTCTCAGCCACACAGACAAGTCTTTAGACATAAGCGGAATGTGTTTCCATCCCAGTTCGTGCTGGGAACTCTGCTCAGCCTCGGCGCTCGTCCCTTTTTTTCACCCATCTCCCCCATTTTATTTTCTATTTTTAAATTCTCCTTTGGGCATCCATGACCAAAGGGCTCCATACCGTTTTGTCTCACGGTGCAATGAAATGTTTGTTTCCCCTCTGAAAACAAGCCTTGTTTCACGGCAATCTCAGACAGCTCGGGTTGAAGGGAACCTTAACAACCGCCAGGGATCTTGCCCCCGCGCACCCAGAGCGCTCGTGGCGTGTGGTGTATTGGCCCTCGTCATGGAGACGATTGAAAAGCGACACGGCCTCCGGGACATCGCGTCGGGAACGCTCCCAGTGCCGGGGGACCCGGAACAGGCCCTCCCTGCGGGCGTAGCACAGCCGGGCACAGCCTGCCCAGGGCACCGGGGGCATGCCCGCGTTCTGGAATGGAGGCGCCGCATGTGGGTCGGCGTCGGAGGCCCGCATGCGAGGCTCCGCCATGCACATGACGTCATACGCACTCCCCTCTATGGCGTCACGCACTCGGCGACATGTGACGTCACCGGGGGCGCACCGCCGCAGTTCTGTCTGGCGCCCATCAACGGCTTTTCCCGAAGTGCTCCTCGGTCCGGCCGCTCCCGCGCCCCGCTCCCATTGGCGGCACCTGCCAGCAGTGCCGCGATCCTGACTTCTAATTGTCGACGTCAGGAGGCGTGCGATGCGCGATGGCGTCACGTGCGCAGCACCACAGATCGCGGACGGTCGGAGCGGCGCGCGCGGGCACGACGGGGACGGTTGGAGGGGCGGAAGCGCGCCGCGGGAGGGAACCGGAACCGGAACCGGACCGGATCATCGACCGATAGCACAGAGAGCGGAGAGGCAGCGCCGA
>JAGMWU010000029.1:3454531-3477956 GCA_018697195.1 Certhia americana
GCTGGGCTGGCAGTGGCTGTAAGAACGGAAATTTAAAAAGAGATTCCGCTCCTCACTTTAGGGACCTTCCTAAGGGCCTTTGCATAGCGCAGGAACATCCCTGGATGAGTCTCCTCAGGAACAGGAGACTCATCCATTTCTCTCACCCGCACAGGGAA
Source organism: Certhia americana (assembly GCA_018697195.1). NCBI lineage: Eukaryota > Metazoa > Chordata > Aves > Passeriformes > Certhiidae > Certhia > Certhia americana. Next base: position 3,454,690 of record JAGMWU010000029.1, read on the forward strand.
AGGTCTTTTAGACATAATCTGAATGTGTTTCCATCCCAGTTTCGTGCTGGGAGCTCTGGCAGCAGACTCGGGAGCTCTGTCCCTTTTTTTCACCCATCTCCCCCATTTTATTTTCTATTTTTTAAAATTCTGTTTGGGCATCCATTAGCCAAAGGGCTCCATACCTTTTTTTTCCTCACTGTGGCAATGAAATGTTTTTTCCCCTCTGAAAACCAAGCAGTATTTCACGGCATCTCAGAACAGCTCGGGTTGGAAGGGACCTTAACAACGCCAAGGGATCTGCCCCCCGCACCCAGAGCTGCTGCCGAGGGGCTGTGTGTTTATTGGCCCTGCATGGAGACAACCGACACGGGCCTGCCGGGACAGCGCGGGGGAACGGCTCCCAGTGCCGGGGGACACCGGGAAAGGCCCTTCCCTGCGGGCGAGCACAGGCCGGGCACAGCCGGCCCAGGGGAACGGGGCTGCCCCGTTCTGGAATGGAGGGCGCTGCCATTGGGGGCGCGTCGAGGCCGCGATGCGGCTCCGCCATGCACATGACGTCATGCGCAACTCCCGCTATGGCGTCACGCACCGGCACGTGACGTCACCGCGCACCGCCGCAGTTCTGGCGCCCAATCAGCGGCTTTTCCCGAGGGCTCCTCGGGTCAGGCCCCGCCCCGCCCCGCTCCCATTGGACAGACCTGCAGCAGGGCCGCGATCCTGACTTCTAATTGGTCGACGTCGAGGAGGCGTGGCGAGGCGCGATGGCGTCACGGCGCAGGCACCACAGAGCGGTGACGGGTCGGAGCGGCGCGCGCGGGGCACGACGGGACGGGTGGGAGGGGCGGGAGGAGCGCGGCCGGCGGGGAGCGGAACCGGAACCGGAACCGGAACCGGGATCAGCGGGACCAGAGCACAGGGAGCGGAGAGGGCAGCGCCGGCCGGCTCAGCCGGCAGCCGTGGGAGTGCCGGGCAGCGGCTCGGGGATGGGCCCGGCCGGGCCCCGGCGCCCCCCGGAGCTGCCGCCGCGCCCCGCCGCTGCCGGGGCTGAGGCACCGCCGGCCCAGCCATGGCTGCGTGCGGCTGCAAGGCGCTGCTGGCCGCGGCCAGGGCCGGGTGAGCTCCGCAGTGCCCCGGGGGGGCCCGGACCCTGGCGGGGGTGCAGCCGGTTCGGTTTATGGCGTTCCCCGGTAAAGGGGTTCCGAGGGAGGCGGTGCTGGTTGCTCGCAGGCACACAGCCCCGTTCTGGGAAGGGCCCTTTGGCTGTGGGGCCGCTCTGTTCTCTCTGCCCTGTTCTGACTGAAATCTCTCTCCAGTTTCAGGTGCTCTCCTCTCCTGGTGCACTCCAGCTCTCTGTACCCTCCTGCCGTTGCTCTGGTCCAGCTGGTGGATTCCCAGTTAACCTGCACTTCAAGAGACTCCAAACCCCAGCCCTGGCCACGCCACGCCTGCCTTGGTGCTGCCTTGCCTCGCTCACCTGCCCACACCTTGCACACCTCCAGCAGCTCACGGCAGCAGCTCCCAGGTGAATCCCAGCCCCGCCAAAATTCCAGAAACCAGGGAGCCAAACCTGGGAAAATTCTGACAAAGCAGGTCGCAGAGCCTCCTATGGGGAAAAAATCCTTGAGACAAAGAGCTGTGGATGAGCTGAAGCACTACTACAATGGGTTCCACCTGCTCTGGATTGACACCAAGGTGGCTGCCAGGATGGTGTGGAGGCTGCTCCACGGGCAGGTGCTCACCAGGAGGGAGAGGCGAAGGGTAAGTGCCACAACACCTGGAGAAAGTGATGCAGGAAGAGGTTTAACCCCTTCTTTGGACACATTCTGTGTGTCCGGCTGAGTGATAATCTCTGGGTAATCTCTTCCTTGTACAGCTGCTGAGAACTTGTGCAGATCTCTTCCGGCTGGTTCCTTTCCTGGTGTTTGTCATTGTCCCCTTCATGGAGTTTCTCTTACCCGTGTTCCTGAAGCTCTTCCCTGAAATGCTGCCCTCGACGTTTGAGACGGAGTCAAAAAAGGTTTGTGTGCTGTCCGAGGCTGTGGAGTGTCCTCAGAACATCTGTACAGCTGTGCAGGGCTGCTGTCCCCTGCCTGCTGCTGCAGGTGAGGCTCAGCCTCACCCAGTGCATGAGACATTCCCAGCTGATTGCTGAGCTGAGGGGGGCCCTTGGAAGGCTGTGATCAGGGCAGGGATTGGGAGGAATGTGCACAGCATTTCCATTTCCTACGTTATCTTTTCTAATTTATAATTTTTGTATTTCCCAAACGAAGGAGGAGAAGCAGAAGAAGAAGTTAAATGCAAAGCTGGAGTTAGCCAAGTTCCTGCGGGAGACCATTGCAGAGATGGCCAAAAGGAACAAAGCAGACACAGGGCAAGGGAAACAATTCTCCTCTTACCTGCACGAGGTAGGATGGGCTGTGTCTGTGACACAGACACACCTTTAGAGCTGCTGGTTTGGGCAGAGAGCCCGGGGTTTGTGCCAGGACTGTGGGCAGAGCTGCCTGGGCAGGTGCCCTTCCCTGGGTGCCTCCCTGCTGACCCCACTGTCAGTGCTCACAGCAATTCCCATCCTGGAGGGGTGCACCTTTCACCCCCTGAGACTTCCAGGGGCCACTCAGGAACTGTTGGAGTCTGGAATTATGAGAAATATTTCTTTGCATGTTTAAGAGATTTTAAGATCTCTGACAAACAGTGTTTTTAACCTTTTTTCATGGAAAAAAGGGGCTTTTAAGCTCTGGAATGAAGCAGAGTTTTCAAGAGTGTGTATTAGATGGTAGAATAGTGTGTGGTTTTCTCACAGGGGAATAATTTTAGATTTATGGGGTTTTTAGGATGGTAAACAGGTGAAGACAAGATGGAGAAGTCCACGTGGCTTTTGGGCTTCCTCCTTCTTCCTCACCTGCCCCATGTTCTGTAGTGAGGTGGCACATTATGGTTGGCTTAGAATAGAAGTTAACTTTCTAAAGAAGTTAGAAATGGTTATTGGTATGGTTATAAAGTTAAAAGTTATGGTTATTGGAGAAGTATTAAAAATACTGATTACTGATTATAAATACTGATTACTTGGATTTGTAGTAAAAATGGCCACAGCACCCTGAGGGCAGGGGTTTTTGGGATTTGGTTTTTGGGAATTCGGAGAGTGCCTGAATGTGTCCTGCTGCACAGATATCTGCAGGTCAGGAACAGAATGTAGTGATGGGAAAGAATAAACAAAGAATGAAAACATAAGAAGAGAGGGCTCACCACCAGTTCCTTCAAAATCTCTGGGCTGGGGAAACAAATCTTTACATTGAGAAAAACACACAAAAATACTTTTTATAAACCAAGAAGTAACAGCTTGGCTTTGACTTTTAACTGCATCAGGGAGAGGAATTGTGCTGGGAGGGAGGGCCAGGGGAGCTGATTCCCAGCTGGCTGCTCAGCTCTGTGCCTGCCTGCCTTGGCCCAGATCCACCACAGCGGCCACCAGCCCAGCACCCAGGAGATCGTGCGCTTCTCCAAGCTCTTCGAGGACGAGCTGACCCTGGAACACCTGGAGAGGCCCCAGCTGGTGGCTCTGTGCAAGCTGCTGGAGCTGCAGCCCCTGGGCACCAACAACCTGCTGCGCTTCCAGCTGCTGCTGCGGCTGCGCAACATCAAGGCCGATGATGAGGTGAGTCTGCAGCAGCACACGGGAGCTCGTGGGGATTGCACCAGCCTGTGGCCCTGCCCTCTCAGCCTCACAGCAATATTTAACACAGTTTGGTATTGGTGGGAGGCAGATCCTCCCCGTGGGAGATCCCAGAAGGGAGCAGAATGGGAGTTCAGCTCCCTGCACCCTTGCAGTCTTTGGGGAGCTGCAAGTCCAGATGTTGTCACTAGGGTATTTTGGTTTGGTGCCATGCTGACTTATAAAAAAGGGATGTTTTTTGATGTGCAATGGGGTTTTTTTTCGGAAAATGGAGCCAGTCTTACACGTGCAGAGTGGAGGCACAGCAGGTAGTGGCCATCATTTGCAGCAAGGGGAATTTCAACTTGATAAGAAAAAAAATAAAAATCAGCAAGTGGGTAAACAGTGGAACAGGTTGTCTGGAGGCTGTGAAATCCCCATCCCTACAGAGGCTCAAAGCACAAATGGAAACTGCTGAGCAGTTTTGAACAGGAGATGGGCCTGGGGGTCTCCAGAAATCCATTCAGGTGCAGCAGGGTCTTGCTCTGTGCCTGGATGGGAGTGTTGCTGTTTGTTCCAGATGATTGCCAAGGAAGGGGTCAGTGGTCTGAGCGTGCTGGAGCTGCAGAGTGCCTGCAGGGCCAGAGGGATGCCCTCTCTGGGGCTCACTGAGGAGCAGCTGAAGGAGCAGCTTGGGCAGGTGAGTGTGCCCTGACCTGGTGTGGCCAGGTTCCTCAGAGGACAGATGCCAGACACTGGTCAGGTGCAGCAGGAACAGCTTCCTGAGAACCCATGCACGAGTTTCAAGCTGGATCCTCACCTGCAGAGCTGAGCTCTAAGGCATGAAGGGTCCAGATTATGTCCTAGACTCAAGAGAAAACCAAACAGAACCAGGGCCAGATAGAAATAAGGTGAAGTGGGGGGTGTTCCTAACTCTTCAGATCCATTCCTTCTCCTAATGGTAACTTCAAACTGTAATATCCAAACCCAAGATTCCCTTAAGGACAAAGAGTATTGTATTTATAGGTACCCACATAGAGCCAAAATAGAGCAACTTTTCCTTCTGTTTTCTTCCAACAGTGGCTGGATCTGCATTTAAAGGAGAATGTTCCTTCTTCTCTCCTCCTGCTTTCCCGTGCCTTGTACTTAATAGACCTAAGGCCACAATCTATTCCCATTCCACAGAACAAGGCAAGTTGTTTGAATAAAACCTCCAGGTTAATAGCTCAACCATTATACATTATAAAAATGAAGGAATGTGACAGGAATCTTGGTTTTTGATCCTACAAGTGGACTGAAGTTATGTCTCTGTGTTCTTCTGCAGACAGCTGAAGCTGCTGGAGTGATGACATCTGTGCTTGAAGGTCAGGAGACCCTCCTGGATCCTGCCCCTGTTGTACAGGGAAGAAAGGTTAGAAATAGCTGGCTGCAAGCAGGAAAACATGCTGAAATCATTGGGAATTGAGTGTGACCAAAGCTTTCCCAAGCTGGACAAAACCACCGTGGCACAGAGCACGAGCACGGTCTGTTCTTGCTGTGTGGGGATGTTTTCCCCTCAAAGAGCTTCACAGTTCCATGTTCTGCTTTAAGAGGGAAGGGAAGGGAACAGGGATCTGCTGTGGCACAAGTGGTCCTGTGGCTGGGAACAGCTGGTTATTCAGTGCCACAGCACTGGCTCCCAGCCAGGGAGGACTCCACACAAATTGCTTCAGGCCTCAGCCCAGGTACATCCAGCTCAGAGGAGCCAGTGAAAGAGGACTTGTTTTTAGTCCTCTTGCTGAATTTGGGTTTGGTTGTCCTGGACAAAATGAGCCAAAATATCTGGAGTAAGAAATCCAGAGCATATGGTTCTCAGCATCACGCTGCAGTGAATTCCTTAGATTAGTCCCAGCTGATAAAAGCAGCAGCAGGAATCAAAGAATATTGTATTAACTGCCAGAAATATTTCCACATAGTTAAATTGTGCTGGGGAAACAATGGAAATGCCAGCACAGCTTTCACAGAGTGAGCCTTGCTCAGAAGGGAGAAGGGGCTGGGGGGGGGGTTCAGCTCTTTCTGAGAGGGTTCTGGGACTTACAGCTGCTTTTGCCTTAAAGAATGAAGAATTTGTGTCCCAGCCAACAGAGAAATTACCATTCTCAGAAGCATCAGTGAAGCCTCCCCCACGAGAGGTGAGCTTGTCAGAGTTCTACACTTCCCAAAAGAGATTGTTCTTCACACAGCTTGCAGCCAACCCATGGAAGTTCATATACAGGATGCTGGGAATGCTGGGTTCAGGGAGCAGCTGGAGAAACTGGATGAGAACTGCACTGAGGGTTATTCAATACAAAAATGACACATGAGAGAGAGCAGTCAGACTGGGGGAGGGAGCAGAGCACTGGGGGAATTACCCTTGTACCCTTCCTTCATAATCTGCCTTGGGCCACTAGCACAGACCAGGGTGTTAAGAGCCACTTCATATCTGTCAAAATATTTCTGCAGTCATTGTCATTTTCTTTCTGTGAATATTTGACTTCAATTTAGCACCTCTGGGATGCTGTTTAAGGCAAGTTTGAGAGTCCAGACAGACAGACTCCTATCTCCTTTAACCTGAAGAACCTTCTCCTCATCAGCTGTTACACTCCAGAGCAGCTTCAGAAAAGATTTTGAATTTCAAGAAACATTTGTCCTGCCTAAAATCTGCCCTTTTCTTTTGCCCCTAGACCAAAATGGAAGCATCCCAGAGCAGCAAGGCCGGTGCCAACGGAGCCTAACCTGGAGCCAGCACTGGGAGGAAGCAGCTTCCATCTCCACACCTCCTGCAAATGGAACAGGCATTTCCCAGCAGGCTGCTCTACACAACAAGGCAGTTGCCCTCGGGGGCCTCTCTCTCTGTCCCAAGCTTGCTAGCAGCTAGGCCACTGCTGTCTGGATGGCCCCAGACATCTCTTTTCGTGCTGGATCCTTGCCCTGCTACTTTTAACTTATGGTGTAAATATGTTAATAATGGTGCTGCTGTCTGTGCTGTTCCTGAGCAGGTGTTTGTGCTTAGCAAAGGCAGCTTTTCATGTCAGAATTGGCTGGGCTGGGGGGGTCCAGCAAAGCCTGTTGTGCAGTGGGAAATCCTCTGTGGGATCATCCCCACATCCCCCAGGGCCAGCAGCTTGTCCTGAGTGTCCCAGCTCAGGCTCTTGGCCCTGATTAGGGTGTTGGAACCAGTGACCAACCCACAACGACCACATGGCCACAGTTTTACTGAGGAAGGAACCACAGGGAAGGAGGGAGCAGCACTTGGTGCTGCTCAGCAGCCTTGAGCCCTTGCTGGGCAGGAGCAGCCTCCACCTGTGAGTGTTTGCTAACCCAGTGAGAGCTGGGCAGGTGCCACACACTGTGACAAAATCAGATTTGCACTTTCAGGATCCCTCTGGGGCACGTGGGACCTGCACACCCTTCCCAAGATTTGGTTAACCCTTGCCAGGCTCAGAATACACATCAGGTGCTCTCCATACTTTGCAAAAGTGACTCCTCACACGCTCCAGTGATGGCTCAGTTTTGGCCAGACTCTCAGAGGATACTGAAAAGCTGTTTTTAGCATTTGTTACATTTTTTACTCTGTAAATGCTGAGAAATTACTCACATTATGGATTTTAAATATGTATATTTATACTTACTGTAAATTTAGATTCGGTGCTAAGTAGGAATGAAATTACTCTTCCAGAGGTGTGACATCCTTTAGAACAGACCCACTGAAAGCCAGTTATCCAAGGTCAGGTGTGAGCAGCACTTTAAACCTGAGGCCTCAGGCTCCTCCAGCAACCATGAGCCAGCTGTCAGGTGTTCTGTGTCCTTCGCTCTGTACCTGCACCTCTCCTTGTGTCTAATAAATGGGAGCAAATGTTATTTCAATAAAATAACCCCCTTGCTGTGAAGTCACTGCTGCCTCTTAGTGCCATAATGGGGGAAGGCATCTCCTCCTGCCTGGTGTTCCACTCCCAAACCGGCTGAATTTCTCCTGGCCGCCGTTGGAACCTCGGGAGGGGAGATTTGGGGTGAAATTATCAGGAAACGGCTCCTTCCTTTGCCTGCCAGCTTCCCCTGACCCGGAGAGGTTCCTGCTCCAGCCCAGCTCCGAGCGGGGCCGGCTCCCGGTGCTTCCCTCGGAGCGCTCCTACCTGGCAGCACCTCCAGAGGGAGAGGAGGAGGCTGGAGAATGTCCTGGGCTGAAGGCAGAGCCAGGAGGGAGCAGCACATTCCTGTGCTGAGAGGTTCCACAGATGGAGAGTGAAGAGCAGCCTGGCCATCACCTGGGCACTGCCCTGCCCTGGGCGAGCTCCGCGTGGGCTCTGGTGCCTCCCTCTCCTGCAGCCCTGCTAGGGAACCAAAAATGGAAGCTTCCCTTGGACTTGTTCTAATTCTAAAATTGAAGGGGTCTCAGGCAACGATGTGAGGATAAGAATAACAGTTCTTTACTAGTGAGTCTAACACGGTAAGTTAACAAAAATAACTATAATGTGGATAACAAACAGAACTAGAGAGGAAAAAAAAAAAAAACCAACAACAACCTAGTTACAGTTTTCCTCTGGCACCCTCCCCCTTCAGTACTGTCACAAGCTCCCAGAGCGAGCAGCAATCCCGGGGGATGAGATGTATCCGAGGTTCAGCGGCGGGAGCTGGAGATGTTGGAATGTCCTGGCTGGGCACAGGGTGCAGAACACAGCGTGGGGAAACCTCGAACAGAACTGAAGAAGCAGCGGGTGCAGGGCGGTAGGCAGGAGCTCCCGGCAGGGCAGGGAGGGAACAGGCTCCAAAATCCCGGGGGACACACGAAGAGACGGTGGTGGGTGAGGGATGGTGAGAGGTCTCTGCCACTGCCGGACGAGCAGCCCTGGCAGTTTTCTCCGAGAGCAGAAAAACTGCCCAGAGCCAAGAGAAGTCGCTGCCACTCTGTCCCTCACTTAGCTGCTTTCCTTTGTTCCTGAGTACTCATGAGCACCCAAAAGCACCCAGCAATCAGCTTCTTAGCAACCTCTGGGAAAAAATTCTGTAAGAAAGCAACCCAACCCCCAACAAGCCACCACGGCCAGTCTCACAGGGCTCCTGTGTCCGTTTGCCTCCTGTATTTTCAATTTAGAAAGGTCTGGAAGCTGGGACTGGCTCTTCCTTGGATTTCCTGCGGTGATCACCAGCCCTGAAGGGAGCCCAGGCTGCGGCAGAGCCTCCCTGGAGTGGGCAGAGGGGGATGAACGCGAGGCAATCCCCTCACACACCTCTGAACAAACCCATTTTCAGATCAGCAATGCCCTGCTCCCCCAGCCTGCTGCTGCAGGGCTTTGGGGCATGTGCCCAAATCCCACCCCTGCGGGGTACATCGGGAGCCCAGGCACCTTTTCAGGCCCCCTGCACCCTGCAGGCACACAGGGGAGAGGCAGCAGTTCTGCTTCATGACCTTCCGAGCGAAGGGAGGAAACGACCCCTGCAGAGCCCCATAAATCACGGGATTCTGTTCTGCAACACTGGGCAAATGAAAGGCTGCACAGCTCCAAGGCCGTGTGTGCTTTGGCGTGGGGAGAGCTTTTCCAGCTCCGCCGGTGCCAAACACCTTCCAGTCTCCCCTCAGCCTGGAGAACCAGCTCCTCTGCTGTTTATCCTTCCCCCGGGCATCCTCCCCCGATGGCTGCTCCAGCCTGCAGCCAGCGGGGTGTTGTGGCACCCGTGTCCAGCCCAGCCTTGCCCGGACTCGGGGATTTCTGCTGGAGGCTGCTCCTGTGCCAGCGCCAGCCCCGAGCCTTGCGTCAGCCTCTTCCCCAGAAAGCTGCTGGGGAAAGATGCCCCGGTCAGCACTTTTTGGAGGAGATTAGTATTCAGAGGGAAAAGCAGTGATTTAGTGCGGCCCAAGCACAACAAAGGCTGGGATTTACAGCTCCCGGATCCCAGCGCCACATTCCTGCAGCCCTTCTGCCTCTGCTATAAACGTGTAACAAAGGAGATGGAGCTTTATCCCAGCCTAAAGTCATGTGGGACAAGGGCTCCATTGACAAAGCTTACCTGGAGCGGGTTGGGGTGCAGGTGGCAAGGTCCCCAAGGTGTCCCCACCTCATGCTGTCTATCCTGCTCCTCCTCATGGTGCCAGGACAGCCAGGCTTTGGTGGACCCCCCTGCCCCAGCTGCAGCTGCACACACCTGGCTCTGGCTCTGCTTGGCTGCGGGTGGAGCCAGACCCTGGGGTCCTTCTGAGCCCACAGCTGGGTGGACACAGGGGACAGAGGGTGGCTGTGGGCGGCTGGGGGCAGCCCTGGCCCCCAGGCTGGGGGGGATCTCTCCCCACACACCCGTGGAGCCGTGCTCCCAGCTGTGGGACCCTGCGCCGTGGGGCAGTGACACAGGAGGTTCCTGCCATGGCTGGCAGGGGGACAAAGCCCAGCTCAGTGCTGGCACAGCAGCCACGTCCTGGGCTGGGGCCAGGAGATTGTCCCGGCCCTGCACAGTCCAAGGGCTTTAAAAGGAGAGAACGAGGAAAGCGAGGAGTGGAAAGACAAAAGATGCTGCGAGAGCCAAACGTGCTGAGGCCAAGCACTCAGCAGCCACTGATGCCCAACACACCCCACCCGCTCAGGGGCTCCTGAGGGCAGCACCTTCAGATCCTCCATTGCTCTGGAGCCATTCCCCAAGGGAGCCTCTCCCGTCTCCCTCCTAAGCAGAGCCTTTGCTGCTGGGCAGTGCTGGAGGGACTGCAGGTCCCTGGGCTGGGGGGTGCTTTGGTCCTGCAGGTCACTCACAGCGCTGCGTGGGGCCTGTGGGGTGCTGAGGTCAGTTTTGGCGTACCCCCACCTCCCAGACTGCCCACACGGAGAGGATGGCTTACCAGGAGGAGGAGAGTGGAGCTGAATCTCTCTGCTGGGCCCATTAAGGCAGCCTTGTCCTGTCAGCCTCCGTGGTTCCTGCTGGGTGTCAGCCAGGGCAGCGCCCTGGGGACCCTCCATGTCTGTGTCCCCACGGAACGCAGTGGGCACCCAGCTGCACGTGCCCCTTGCCCAGCCCGGCAGTGAGCACCAGCAGCTCTGCTGCAGCTGCTCTGCTTATTATCATATTTAATTGCCCTCCTGGTAACCCCAGGAAATGAGCAGGAGACGGTGAGAGCTGCAGTTCGGGATGATGTAAACACCAACTCCAGCTCTCCCTGCACCTCGCCAAGCCATTCCCGGAGAGAGCAGTGATTTATGGAGCCCCCCAGCCCTGCTCCCCCTTCCTGGGCTGCGAGTTTAATCCAAGGCCACAAATTCAACATAAATCACTTGATTAAAAGCTCTACTTAATTTAGAGGGGGTGGGGGGTGGGCAGAGTGCAGCTGATCGATTTAATTTACACCGGGAAATAGCAACAAGCAGATGCGTTTAAAAAGGCCGGGGAGGCCGCTGATGCTGCAGCTGCCTCAGCTGAAGCATTTAAGGGCTCTGGAGGGGCAGGCAGCCCCTCTCACCCCCTCCCTCCATGCACAGTCAGCCACCTCCCACACCCCTGCCCAGGCCCCCTGGGGTATGAGGCGCTAAAACATTTTTATGGGGAGTGCTGGAGCCATGAAAAACAGAATTCCCACAAAACCAGCTGCCATCATGGCTGCTCCCCGAGCATCCTCCTCTTCCCAAAGTGCTGCTTGGATGAGCTTGGGCACCCTGACTGCTCAATCCCCTCCCCATCGCCCCCCCCCCAAGGGATGGGCAGTGGGCGGTGAAGTCGCGGTTAAAGTCTTTAATAATTACAAGAATTCCAGATTCATTACAGAAGAGTTTACAACAAATAATATTTCTCCATACAAAGGCAAAATAAACTTTTCAAGTAACAGCGGCCTGGCTCCAGCGTCTCGACACCAGTGGCAGGGAAAGGGGGGGCGTCTCCAGGTGGCCCCTGCCCCGGCCAGGGCAGTGCCCGGTGTGTCCCCGGTGTGTCCCGGTGGAGCCGGGCGGGTGGAGCCGGGGTGAGGCTGCGGCCCCGGTAAGGCACTGGCGGGCACTGCCCGGGCAGCGGGGGCTGCAGGGGGGGCACGGCGGGGCTGGCACCGAACCGAGCATCCCCTGCTCCCTCCAGGGCAGGCGATGGCAGGGCAGGGGCGGCAGCAGCAGCCCCTCCCCAAGGCACCGGCCCCATCCCGCAGTGCTGGCCGGCCCCAGCCCCGCCGGAGCCCCGCAGGGAGCGCAGGGCAGGGCCAGGCACACGTAATGACAACGGATTCCCAAAAGGCATCGACACGTTATTATTATTGTTTAATACAACCCCATATAAAACTGAAGCAGCAGCAGCAATTCTTATCGAGGGACCTAAACTGAAATAGGTTTAGAACATAATTTAAAAAAATAAAAACAGCAAAAATAGCAAAATATATGACTTTTTTTTTTTTTTTTTATAGCAACTGATATCTACCAGCCACTAGTACCTTCCTACCAAACTGGTATATCTCTGGTAACAACCCTTTTTAAAAAGACATGTAAATATATATTCATATTTATACATATTTTTCGCTATGTACACGGGACTCTGGGTTTAGCACAGGTGGGTTTGGTCACCTCTGGGCAGTGCAGGGCTCCTGCCCCTGGATGTGCCGGGCGGGGCTCAGCAAAGCCTGGACCAGCCCTGGGGCATCCTGGGCACAGAGGGAGCCCCACACCACGAGGCTCATTGAGGCTTCTCGGCACTGCAGTGAGATTCCTGGTACACTGGAGAGATTCCTGGTACACCAGTGAAGCTCCTGGCACTACAGTGAGGCTCCTGGCACTGCAGTGAGGTTCCTGGCACTGCAGTGAGGCTCCTGGCACACCAAGGCTCCCAGAATGCTAAGGCTCCTCCTTGTGCAGCTGCAGGAACCGGGTGCTGCTCCTGGTTTCTCAGGTTCTCTTCTGGCAGGCCAGCCCGGCTCTCTGTGCCCGAGCAGGATGTGCCAGCCCAGGATGTGCCACCCCAGGATGCCTGGCTGGCTCTTTGGCCATGCACTGCCCACGGGAGAGGATTTCAGCTTAGCCAAGTGGGAACACTCAAGCACAGAATTCATGGAGAAGAGGTTTGAAAAGGAAAGGAGGAAACGCCGGAGGAACGCCGGAGCCCAACCCTTTGGGCTGTGCGGGGCTGACACGAGGTGGCAGGAGAAGCTGGCAGGACGTGGGTGGTTTTGGTTACGTGAGATGCTACGGATGTCTCTGAACCCTTTCTGCACCAGCTCAGCACAAGCAGGCTGTGCAGGCAGCGTCCACAGGCACGGCACAGCGTGGCACGGCACGACTGCCCTGGCAGTGCCACCCTCAGTGTCGCTTCAGTCCACCATTGCTGTGCTGAGGGGGGAACTTGGGAAGGCACGGCTCGTCTGGGAGCGGGTCATGGGAAAAAACAGAGTCCTCTCCCGAGGAGCAGGTGGAGCTGCGGGTGTCTGGGAAGCCAGGAGAATACTGATCCAGCGGCATGGAGAGGTCCAGGTACTCCTGAGAGGGATAAACCCCAAGGGTGGGCTCAGCAGGGGACTGGGCAGCCCCCAGGGAGCGCCTCACCCAGGTGCCACCGGTGCCACCTGTCCTACCTGGTTGGAGGTCATGGCCACGATCCTGTCCAGGTCTTCCACCAGCTGCTTGAAGGTGGGTCTCTGGGAAGGGACGGCGTGCCAGCAATCCCTCATCATCATGTACCTGCAGGGGCAGGGGGAGGCAGGGGCTCAGCCCGGGGCAAGCAGCTGGGGACCCCCACCCACAGGAGCAGAGAGGGACCAGGAATGTGACCCTGTGCCCAGGTTGGGACCCACACCAGTGAAGATGCTACTGCAGGGACTGAGGGTTATCCCCCGTGTGGAAGGAAGGGAAACCCTCCCGCCTGCCCTCACGACCAAGGGCTGTTTGGGGAGGAGGATGGACACGGTCTGGGCTGGTCCCTGTGCTGGGGTCACCCTGGGATTCCCTCTATTTTAGATGATTATTGTAAATCTGATGGAATGATGGATCTGCAGCGCTGGGAACTGCTGGGACTGTAACTCCAAACCTGTCACCCTCCATGCCCCAGCCCGTGTCCTGGATCCAGCAATGGCACTCAGAGACTTCAAACCCCTCTTCCCCATCCTAGCACTGCACTCACAGCTCGTTGGTGCAGTTGCTGGGCTTGTCCATCCTGTGACCTTCCTTCAGCAGCTTGAAGAGCTCCTCAACGGGCACACCGGGGTAGGGTGACCCACCCAGTGTGAAAATCTCCCACAGCAGCACCCCAAAGGACCACCTGGGAACACAGGGCAGATGTTGGGGCACTGGCTCCAGGGGGCTGACACCCTGCTGGGCCCCAGTTGGGCACGGTGAGGTTTTTGGTTTGCTGGGAGGAACAACCATCCACAGCTTCGATTCGCTTGGCAGGAGTCCCAGCACCAAATACAATTTGGATTCAAAATGTTTGGTTGGCTGACACCAACCATAATTTCATTGAATGAAGATGAATCCCATCCATGCATCTCCCCAGCAGGCCCTACTCACACGTCACTCTGGTGGGTGTAGATTCGGTCAAAGAGAGCCTCGGGGGCCATCCACTTCACTGGCAGGCGACCCTGAGACACAAAACCCCACCATGGCTCCGTGGCTGTGAGGAAACCTGGGGCAGGGAGAGCCCTGCATGCGTGTGGCATTCCCAGCACAGGCTGGAGCATCCCCACCCCACAAATCGCCTCTCATATCACTCACATTTGTCGTCTTCTTGTAGTAATCGATGTGGTGGATGTCACGGGCCAGCCCAAAGTCAGCAATCTTCATCACATTGTCCTCTGTCACCAGCACGTTCCTGGCTGCCAGGTCCCTGTGGATGCACTGACCGAGCACAGGGCTGTCAGCTGGTGCCCCAAGCATGGTTGCCCACGATGGGACGGGCAGGGAGGGGAGGGTGCATGCCCCAGGCCCAGCTGCTGGGCTCCCCATCCCTCCACAGCCTCCTGGGAGCTCCTCACCTTCTTGGAGGCCAGGTACTCCATGCCCCGTGCCACCTGGTAGGCACAGGAGACCAGGTCCTTGAAGGAGAGCTGCTCCTCGGGGACACGGGCAGGGTTGTAGCAGTACTCCATGCCCGGGGGCCGCCGTGCCTGCAGGTACTCCCGGAGGTTGCCCTTGCTGGCGTATTCCACAATCACATAGAGGGGTCCTGAGGGGATGGTGTGATGAGAGGCTGGAACACGGATGCCAGGCCAGCCCCTCCCAGGGGACAGAGGGGACACCTCCTCCCCCACTCATGCACCCTCACCATCCTGCGTGCAGGCTCCCAGCAGGTTGATGATGTTCTTGTGCTTGCCAATCATCTTCATCATCTCCATCTCAGAGATGAGGTCAGACAAGTCCTTCTCTGTGGCGTCAGCTAAAGTGGAGAGGGCAGCAGTTAGGGGGTGCCAGGCTGGGCTGCACAACCCAGACCCCAGCCAGGGCTGTGGCATCATGCCAGGACCACCCTTCTTGCTGCCACTTACACTTGAGCATCTTCACCGCCACCTTGGTCACACGGTTGGGCTTGTCCTTGTCAAGGCCGATGGCTTCTGCCAGCACCACCTGGCCGAAGCACCCTTCTCCCAGAGGCTTGCCCAGGATCAACCTGGAGGGAGAAGACCCCGACGCAGGGCCAGCAGGTTGGTCCCAGCACCAACACCACCGTGCTCAGCTGGCCCCCAGAGGGGCAGAGCACAGCAGCAGGGCTGGAGCTCACCTGTCCCGGGGCAGCTCCCAGCGTGGATCCTCAGGGAGTTCATACTCAGAGACACCAGCCAGCATTGGGGTGCCGCTGGAGGAGAGGCGTGAGGGCCGTACCAGCATCACACCCGAGTTCATGGAGGAGCTGGAGTCAGCTGACACCTGCAGGGGACCGTGGGTTACCCTCACGCAGGGCCCAGGCCCACGGCTGGCTGCCCCCGGGGGGTAGATGGTGCTGGGAGCCTTCACACCCACCCCTGCCCTCAGCCCCCTGCCTGCAGCCCCCTGCCCGCCCTGCCTGTGTGCTCGGAACTGCTGCTCCCCTCTAGGGAATTTTTAATTAGTCTCCGTCACGCTGTAGCCCAAAATGCACATCCTGGGAGCTCTCCCATCTCCTCAGTGCGTACCATGCTCTGCTCAAACCTCAAACAGTTGGAAATCCTCCTGGTTCTCCTCCTGAGCCCCGGCAAGGGGGGATGAGGGGGAGCTGTGTGCCCCCTGGCCCTGCTCACTGTATTGCCATCGAAGGCACAGTCTGGGCAGTCCCCATCCCGTGCCAGCGGCGGGCACAGGCTGGAATGGGCACGTGCAGCAGGGGGAGATGGCCCCGGGTCTTCCCTTCCCTCCTCCCCCACCTGCCCTGGGAAAGGCTGGGCTCCAGGAGAGGTAGTAGGTGCAAACAAACCCCCTCTCTACTTTCTGTTACCTGTCTGCGCAGGGGGATGCTCTTGGCCAGCTTGTGCACGGCCAGCTGGCTGTTGAAGTCTGTCTTCTTGGTGGTGCTCTTCAGCTTGTAGATGATGATGGTCACCACCATGCAGGAGATGAGGAAGGCTCCGATGCAGTAGATGATGATCTCCAGGTAGAAAGGAGATGTCATCATGGCTGGGGTGTCTTCGATAGCTGGGTCGGCGTGAACAGGGTGTTTGTCAGCACCCACCAGGGCCCAGGGAGTGGCACTTGGGAGCCCCTGGCTCCTCTCCAAGCTCAGTGGTGCAGCAGGGACTGGGGGCTGCCCACCCACCCTTGCAGGAAGGCGTGCAAGCAGCCCCCAGCTCATCATCCCCATGGCCAAGCAATGCCTTCGTCACCTCTGTAGGTGGCCCAAGGCGGGATGGGGTCAACTGGGACAGGCATGAAGTGGGGGGACAGGGCCTGAGTCACCCCACAGGGAAGCAGCACTGCAGGCACCTCTGGGGACAGGTGTCTGTCCCAGCTGCTGTGCTCTGCCCATGCCTGGGAGCTGCAGGTCCCTCAGGATCTGGGGTTACCCTGTGCACGTGTGATGGAATGGGGCTGTGGGAGTCCAGGCCTTGCTGGTAATGACTAGGGACAGCTCGGAACAGAGCAGCCAATGGCACTCCAGTGGCAATGACCTGCTGTGGGAGCCTAGGCTGGTGGAGAGAAGGGACCCACAGACCCTGCTTTGGTGGTTGAGGTGGTGTTGGAGTCATGAACAGCTCAGAGCCCATGGTCCGTGGTGAATTTGGCAGGATGGGGCTGCCACTGCACCTTCTGCACCCCCAGCCTGACACCCCCAAAGAGCAGAGCCTCAGAGAGAGGTGTAAGAGGGAGCTGAAGATTCCTGTCCCACCTCTGAGCACACCCGGCTGACAAAGCAGTGGCTGATAACTGGGAAAGTTTTGGCTGGAAAGCAATGAGCACGCAGCACCTCAAAAGCTTTCCCAGAGCTGTTATCAGGCTTTGGTCCATGCATTGATACTGACAGCAGCATCAATGGGGATGGGGCAGCCGTCCCCGCAGAGCAAGCACACACAGCCCCCGGAGGGTCCTGCACCACAGGGCAAGGCCAGGCCCTGGCAGCACTGCCAGCCCCCCTGGCGCCCCCTGAGCAGGCAGTGCTGGCCTGGCCTGGCCTGGGGGTGCGGGACCATCCTGCTCCAGTGGAGCAAACCCGGTTAAGTTCCCCAGGTATGCATTGCCTGGGCCAGGGAGAGAGCAGAGGGCAGACCCCAACTGGGGTAGAGGGGGGCACAGAGCTGGGGGGACACTGGCCCATGCTGTCCCAGCTGCAGAGCAGCCCCGCAGCTCCCACACTGACCCGCTCCAAGGGGACAAGGGCTGGGAAGTGCTCTCTCCCGGACCACAATGCATACATTGGAAAGGAGGGAGGAAAGGGAAAGAAGAGGAGTATATACCTTCGAGAACTGTCAACCATGCAGAGTGATGGGAGATCCCAATAGAATTACCCGCCAAACATGTATACTCCCCAGCATCCTCAAATGAGACATTCCTTAAGTGAAGGACTTCCATTTCTTTGTCTGTCGTGTTAACGCCAGCCGTCTGGAAGGAAAAATGGAAGCAAAAAACGGAGAAGCAAACGACATGAGATCTTCTGGGAGGAGGCCAGAGAGGAGGGAGAGCCCAGTCTCATTTGCTAGACCCCCGGGGAGCAGACAGAGACCACTGCAGACCTGCTAGAGAGACCCTCGGGATGCCCACTCATCCCGGCCGACCTACGGAGATGCTGTTAAACCCTTCACCAAACGGAGCGTCCTGCCCATCCAAACATGCTGGTGATGGGCTGCATGGAGAAATGAGCCCAGGCAGAGCCGGCTGGCTGGCTCTCCCACACGCTGAGGCACAAGGACACAGACGGCAGGATGGAGATGGAAGGATGGAGATGAGAGGATGGGGATGGGAGGACAGAGACAGGACAGAGACAAGAGGATGCTGACAGGAGGATGGGGATGGGAGGGTAGCATAGACAGGGGATGCAGTGCTGTGCCAGTTTGGGGTGCCTGGACTGGCCTGATGGCAGCACCCTCAGGGACACAGATTCACTGGTGCCAGACCCAGCAGATAGCTGGGCTGCTCTGGTGTCTGCACGACAGGGAGGGCAGCACACAGGACAGACACGAGACATGGGCACACAGTAAAGACACTGGGACACACACACACAGAGCACAGCGCCCAGCCAGCCCTGCTGGGTATTTTTCCATGGTTGTTGCACCAGAAACACAGCAGAAACGAGAGAGCCCAGAGTTTTGTTTTCCACCGCCAGGCATTCTTCCGATTACCTGTGGCCAGGGGCCTGGTGACTGTGAGCCACGCAGACTGGTTGGCCTCGCCAATATAATTGGAAACCTTACAAACATACTCCCCGCTCTCCGCCTCTGTCACATTATACAGGGTCAGCACCTCCGCATCAGAGCTATTAATCCCCGAGTGCTGGAACAGACCAACAACATGGAGTCACACGGACGGACGGACGGACGTGCTCAGGAACCGCAGCGCCCCGAGGGATGGCACCGAGGGATGGCACTGAGGGATGGCACTGAGGGATGGCACCGAGGGATGGCACCGAGGGCTGGAACCGAGGGATGGCACCGAGGGATGGCACCGAGGGTCAGCACCAAGGAGGTGCACCGAGGGCTGGTAGTGAGGGATGGCACTGAGGGGGGGCACCAAGGGTTGGCATGGAGGGATGGCACCAAGGGCTGGTATAGAGGGTTGGCACTGGGGGTTGGCACCGAGGGATGGCACTGAGGGATGGTACAGAGGGATGGCACTGAGGGTTGGCACCGAGGGTCAGCACTGAGGGACTGAGGGCTGGGACCAAAGGTCAGCACTGAGTGCTGGCACCAAGGGATGGCATCAAGGGTCGGCACCAAGGGCTGGCACAGAGGGCTGGCACGGAGGGATGGCACGGAGGGATGGCACCGAGGGATGGCACCAGCTCTGCCAGCACAGGGGCTGTGCCCCCCACACCCACATCTGGGTGCCAGGGATGGGGCTGCACACAGAGGGTGACAGGAAAAGGAGCAGGCAGGAATGGGGATGTAACCCTGCTCCCCAGCGATCAAGAGCACAGCTGGGAATGGCTGCATGGAGTCACAGAACGGCTTGGAAGGGACCTTTAAAGGCCACCCAGCCTGAGCTCCTGCCACAGTGTGCCCACTGAGTGGCACTGCCGGATGCAGAGGGAACTGCTCTCTCCGGGATGATGCAGGGCTCAGCTCCCAGGACAGCCTGCCCAGCCCTGTGGTGGGTGCCCTTAGGGGCCGCAGAGCTGGCACACAGCGTGGCACACGACAGCCCTCCCTGCTCCCTGCCCAGCAGGCTGCGGATGGCTCTGGGGCTCCAGCTGCCCCGAGGCTGGCGGTCCCCAGTCCCAGGTGACTCTTCTGACCCATCCACGTGGCTGCCAGTGCCCTGCTCCTGCCCCAGGCACAGGGAAGCTGTGGCTGGCACCACCCAGCATGCAGCTTTACCTTCAGGATCTGCACATAGGGCAGGTTGTCGGGGCCGATCTTGCTGCCGTTCACCTCAATGTGCTTCAGCCACTGGATGTGGGGCTGAGGGTCGCTGTAGACCTTGCAGACAAACTCCACGTTGCTGCCCAGGGCCACTGTCTTGTTGGCAGGTAGTCCTGCCTGCAGGATGGGCCGGTGTGGGGATCGCTCTGCGGGACCAGGACAGGGGGGTACCTTACAACGGGGTTTGGGGTGCCCTGCTGCCCATCCTCGGGTGCACCCTGCAGCCCCTCCATACCCAGGACCCCTGGCACCAATGCACCCAATGCAGCATTAATGTCCCTTTCCCCAGGTGCCTGCCTGCAATGGGGTGAGAGCATCCAGGATGGGGGACAGGTGAATCCCCGGTGTAGGGACAGGGACATTGGCACCTATTGGGCAGGGTCAGAGGTCAAACAAACCTATGGAGGGCCCTGGCTGTTAACAAAGTGGCAGTCACTGTGGTGAGTCAGCATTAACAAACCCCTCTGTTCACCTCGCTGACTGTTCCCTTCAGTTTGCTCAGTGTAATCAAATTAAATCACATTTTTAATGGTTCATTTACTGGCATTTAGAGCAGCTCCACATGTGGAACTGCTCAGACCAGCCTTCCCAGCTGGGAATTATGGCTAATAAGGCGATTAGAAGGAGTTTCTGTCTGGTCTATGAAATTATTTTCACCACAATTAAAAATCCCCAGAACAGGGTGGGGTGAACCTTTGGCCTGGCCGGCTCGCTGCCCGCTGTGCTGCAGACGGGCACACCAGGGAGGGAGGCCACGGGGATGGGAGGGTGAGCCCCTTCCCCAGGAGCACAACCCACCCATCTCCACAGGGTGCAGCACTCATTCCTGCCTGGGAAGGCTGAGGGGGATGAGGATGGGGGGCACCCAGCCCTAGTGCTTCTCACCCACGACATCCAGCTGGTAGGTGTGGTTGATGCTGCCGTACTTGTTCTCCACGATGCAGGTGTAGTTGCCCTTATCAGATGGCACCACCGAGTCCATGATGATGCTCCAGGTTGCCTGGCGGACCTGGGGGCACGGGGAGGACAGAGCCAGTTACATGCAGCACACATGAGCCCCAGGTCCTGCTCACGTTTGTCACTTTGCTTTTGCATGTTTTCTAAAGTTTTCTGTAGTGTTGAATTCTTTGGAATCAGTTTTCTCACATGCGCTTTCTGTAAACAGTGATTGTTTTTGCATTCCTTTCTAGAGGAAGCAAGACAAAATGAACTCATGAATTCACCAGTGTGATCAGAGAGGTGGCAGCCTTCTTTTCCAATCACTGTTCACTTTTGCAATGTTATATAAGTTGGAGTTCATAATAAACTCTTTTTTCTCTCCTCTTTTGAGAAGAGCTGTTGTGTGTGTGATTCATTTCTTGTCAAATAGCAACACACGTTCAACCCCTGGCACAGGCAGGACATGAATCTCCCTTTGAGGTCACTTTTCTCTTTCCCTACTGAGGGAATTGTTCCCAGCTGTCCCAGGAGGGACACAGAGCCAAGTGTACTGAGCAGCAGATGCTGTCTGGTGGGATCCTCTGGTGTTTGGGGACACCCCTCTCTGGTGGTGGACACCCCGTGTGTGGAGGGAACAGACCAGCACTGCTCCTCCTGCAGGAGCTGCTTCCCCACTGGCCCTGGGGTTCAGCCCCTCACTGCTCCCCACGGCCAGCTGACCCTGTGCTGGTCAGGGTGTCCTGCACCCAGGGCACTCTGTGGGTGCTGCTGACCCACTGCAGCCCCTTGGGGACAGTCTCAGTGGCTCTGCTGGGACAAGCACTGCCCAGGCCCCTCTGGCCACAGGGTCTCTCTAAAAGCCCTGTCACTGCCAGCTCCAGCTGTGGCTCCTCATGGCAGACCCTCCTTGAGCCCGTACCTTGTAGCCCCCGATGCGGTGGTCAGGTTTGAACTCTTTGCCATTCTTCAACCAGCGCAGTGTGGGGTTGGGGGTCCCGCTCGATGGACATTTGAATTTCACTGTTTTGGCAGCGGGGACAGCGTGGAGCTTCTTCTCCATCTTCTCGGGATAGGTCCAGTATGGAGCGATGGCCTCTGGGGAGCAGAGGGAGGGCTCAGCAGCCAAACCCAGCAGCCTCCTGCTCCTGGAGTAACCCCAAGGATGTCCAGAGCAGGGCTGAGACAGGAATCAGAAGGGATGCCGGCAGCCAAGCCTGGCTAAAGCCAGGAGAGGAGCTCTGGGACACAGGGCATTCAGGGACACAGCAGCCTTGGGGGTGGATGCTCAGTGCTGACCCCGTTACAGCTGTGCTACCACACCCCCTTGCTCTGACCAGCTGCTTCACCCACTGCACCCTCACCACTGCCAGGTGCCCTGGGCTGCCTGCCCCATCCCTGGGTGATGCCCGAGTGTGCCTAGCCTCTCCTTGCAAGGCCATGGGGCAAACCCAGCTCACACGTACGGTTTGGCTTCGTGTTATCCGCCTCCTTCTCCTCCGACGAGGAATCATCTTCATCATCATCATCCTCTGCAGAGGGGAGAGCGTCTGCAAGAGAAGCAATGGCCCTTCTGAGTATCTGTGTGTGAGTGGAGCTTTGTGTCTGGTGGGGCCTGGAGCATCGTGGGTGGGTGGTGGGGGCTGTGCCCAGTGGGGCAGGAGGGCAGGGTGGTGCTGGTGCCTGGCAGGGGTGTGGGGACCTCGAGGAAATACTGCACAATCCTCAGCAAGGCCAGGGCTGGCAGAGCCCACCATCCCAGTGCCTGCAGCCATGGACATCGTGAAGAGATTTGCTGTTAGAGGTGACTTCGGAGCTCCTCACCCCCTGTCTGCTGCCACCAACACCCCTGGAATGGCAGCCAAGACCCCGTGAGAACAGATGTGCCCCCACCTCGAGCATTCTTCCCTCTCCAGCCTCACGCTCCATCAACATCAATGCAGACTATGGTTCCCACCCAGCACATGCCCCCTGCCTCTCCAGATAAACTGAGAGGATTTCTGGCTGCTTCTCCCTGCCCTGCAGCACTCACAAAGCCACGACACCACTCTGGAAACTCCTCCGGGCACCTGCAAGTTGCAGGTTGGCCCCCAATTCACCACAGGTGGCCAGTGTGCATGCAGGGGTGTGTAGAAATGTGCAGGGGTGTGCAGGGGCAGCCTGCTCCTCACTTCACAGCCCGGCCCTGCTGCTGCCCCTTCCCTGCACAGCCGGGGCTGCTACAAACCTGAGATGTTCACGGAGAAGTAGGTGGTCTCACTCCCTGAGGGGCTGTTGGTCATGCAGGCATAGAGCCCCGAGTCCTCGGGCACCACGTCCCTGACCTCTACCTCCTCCCCGGTGATGCGTGTCCGGTTGTTCTCGGCCAGCTGGATGCCATCACGCACCCAGTTGATGCTCTGGACATCATCCCGCAGCCGGCAGCGCAGCTGGAGGAGCTCACCGGGGTGGGCTGAGTAGGACTCCACTTCAATTTTTGCTTTGGGCAGAGCTGGAGGGGTTAAGGGAGAGAAGAAGAGAAAAAAAAAAAGGAGAAAAGGAATAGAGACCAAAGAAAAACCATGCTGCTGCTGTTGCTGCTGCTGCTGTGGCCTGGTTAATGAGGCAACATGCGCTGCTGGGATGCTCCCATTACTGGGATGCTCCCACTGCTGGGATATTCCCGCTGCTGGGATATTCCCGCTGCTGGGATATATCTACTGCTGGGATGCTCCCACTGCTGGGATGCTCCCACTGCTGGGATGCTCCCACTGCTGGGAT
>JAGMWU010000029.1:3477966-3491433 GCA_018697195.1 Certhia americana
CCACTGCTGGGATGCTCCCACTGCTGGGATGCTCCCACTGCTGGGATATTCCCGCTGCTGGGATGCTCCCACTGCTGGGATATTCCCACTGCTGGGATATTCCCGCTGCTGGGATGCTCCCAGTGCTGGGATGCTCCCACTGCTGGGATGCTCCTGCTGCAGCACTGGGGACCCCAGCACCCTGGGGATGGAGCCAGCGGCAGCAGCAGAGCAGAGGAGAGGCAGAGGCAGAGGCTGCGAGCACCCCAAGCAGCACCAAGTGCTTCCCTCCACAGCAAGATCTGCTCGGTGCCTGGGCAGATCCAAAGCCCCCACCCTTCTCGGCTCTTATGGAGCATGACAGGGCAGGGGCTTCCGAATGGGGGACAAACAGGCAACTTGTGACAACCCAGTGCCACTGCACGGCAGGATCCAGCCTCTCCCATAAGGATCCCAAATCCCTGCATGCTCTGCCACCTCGCAGGGGTCTCAGGATCCCTACCACCACAAGCGGGCAGCCAGCAAAGCAGGCCAGGGTCCCCATGCCACCAGGACCCCCACCCTGGTTAGAGCAGGGCACTGCAGGGATGAAAGGGCAGGGGCTGGGGGCTGAGGCAGGACAGCAGGGGGGGAGCGAGGGGGGCCAGCTCAGCCCAGGGAGCTCTGGCCAGACAGGTGCCAGCCATGGCGTTCCCATCCACAGCATTCCCAGGCAGGGAGCTGAGCTCCCCGAGGTGACACTTGTGTGAGAAGCACAAAGATCCTTTCTCTCCATCCTGCCGCAACATGATCCCATCACTCCCAGCCCTCAAGTGTCCAGGGCTCTGTCCTGAAGTCCTGCCCTCCATGGTGAGTGGTGCATGAGCAGCTCTCCTGGTCCCAGGCTTGGGGAAGATGCTGGGTTTCAAGTCACCTCTTCAAATTCCACAGCCCAAGGAAGGGTCCCGGCTGCTACAGCTCTTCTGCAGAGGCTCCCTGCGATGATGCGGGTGGACGCAGCGTGATCATCATCCTAGACTGAGCTCTGCAGGCTGGTGGGCACAGCTCCAGAGCCCAACACTTCAGGCACCCCTTGACCTCTGTCTCCTCCCCGATAACATGTGTCCGGTTGTCCTCAGCCAGCTGAATGCCATCGGGATGCTGTGGGAGCAGCATGAAGGGGCACAGGGCACTGCTGCAGATGCTGCTCCCAGGGGCTGGAAAATCCCAATAAACACAGCAGAAACAGCCAGGAGATGTTCAAGCTTCAGCTGATCCGTAGCTCGAGGGCTGAGCCCCCCAGGATTTCTGGGTGCCCAATGGGCCAAACAAGAATAATCTCCGCTCACCCCTCTGCACACATGCCCTGAACAGCCACAGAGCAGCTCACCCTGGGCCGGTGGCTGTTGAGTGGCACAGGGTCTCTACTGGCACAAAATGCCCCAGAGAGGAGCCAGGGCATGCAGGCAGCACAGGGCCAGGACCAGCAGTGACCTCACTCCTCCCTACACGCAACAGCCACTCTGAAAAATGGGCCAAAAATGAAACCTCGGCTCTCCAGAACTCTGATTCACCGCACCGTGACCTGCACTTCACTTTCTGGCCACTTCTCTTTGCCTTGGACTGATCAGAAGCTTCATGGGAAAAACATTCATGTGCAGCTCCAGAGTTTCTCCTCTTTCTTTTGCTCAGGAACACAGTGGGATGGGGAAGAACTCCCTTTCCTCAGCTGCTGTAATACCAACGCCAGGGCTCCAGTTCATCCACAAGAGGTTAAAAAACATTTTCATGTGGAAGGGGAAGACCAATAGGAGCTCCTTTGGTGGTGGGGAAGGGTCTTGCTTTGCAGTCCTGTTTTCCCCTGATTTTCTCCCACAGGATGGGCACTTCTCACAGCTCTGTGTTTCAAGTGATTAGTCACAGGCATCTCCAAAGGCTCCCAAAGCAGCAGTGACATCCCATCCTTGTCCATCTGAACACCCCGGGTCTCGGTAACACCACATCCTCCTGCCTGTCCTGACTCCCTCCTCACACAAAACAAGGTCAGTAGGCAACAAAGAGCCATGAAAACCCAAACCAGCACAAATCCAGTGCTGCAGCCATAGCTGCTCTTATCTGGCTCCCAGCTCTGCCCCTTCCATCAGCAAAGTTACCCATGGAACAGAACAACCCTGAAGGGAAACTGAGGTGGTTGCTCCTCCCAGCCCCAGCACCCCGCAGCTTCACCTGTGCACTGTGGAGAGGTAGCCTGGGGATGGAAAAGGTCTTCAGAGGAGGGGAAACTTTGGGGGACCCCAGGTCGATGCAAGGCTGGAGGAAGCAGCATTCCAGGTTCAGGAGAGACCCTTCCCAACGGCTACAGGTCCCTGGGTATACTATGCACGTCCCACCGCTTCTTCAGACCCTTGGGCGCAGGGCCAGATCCCTTTTCAAAGCTTCCAGCCCCCTCCTCCAGCCCCGCTGAGCCAGGGGCTGGTTTGCATCAGCAGCATGACTGGAAGGTGTCGAGGTGATGGACGGAGAGGGGAGGCAGAGGGCATGCTGGGGCCCTGCCCTCGGTCACCCACAGCACTTCTCTGGCTCTTGGGCTGAGGCGGAAAACACGGCCTGGTGGGAACGGCCTGAGAAGGAATTCACAGCCTAATGAGCATGTCCAGGTTTGCTCAGCCTCAGCGGCACTGTGGCCCTGGCAGGCAGAGAGGACTGTGGCTGCTGGCATGGCACAGATGGCACTGGGGTGGCAGCAGGGACACTGAGAGCTGCTGGTGTGAGCCGTGGCACCGCTGTGGCCTCTACTTGGGTTAATGATTGCTGGACCCATCAGCCTGATACATCCCTGTCTCACACTCTGCTTTCCTGTACCTTAAACCACAGCACTGGGTTTCCTGTACCTTAAACCCCACAGCACAGCCCTGCGGCAGAGCCTCCTGGCTGGCTGCTCCCCATGGGCACAGGGGACTGCTCCCCACAGCCCCACATGGGCCACCTCTCCAAAGGTTAACCAGCCAGACAAACACGTGGCTCTCATCCCCCAGGCTCTGGGTGCTCCCGGAACTGCACAAAGGTCGTTAGTGGGAATCCTCACCTCAGCTGGGAGCTGTGGGGCTGGTCACAGCCCCTTTGAGCAAACAGGGTGACAGCAAGGAGAGCACAAGTCCCACAGGCCTTGTCCCATCCCAGGGGACAGGAGGGCTCATGTTCATGGAGAGCCCCAAGGTCCCCAGTGAGACAAAGGGCAGCTCCAGCTGATGGTGCCTCCTCAGATGAGCACCCTCAGAAGCCACCACCACGGGTTTATTGCTTTACTCCAGCTTTGAAATGGAACCGAGAGCAGAGCCGAGCCCAGAGAGCATGGGCCAGATGGAGAGTGTCACCGAGTGCATATAACTGTCACCGGCTTGGGGACAGCAGGGACAGGGACACGGGGCAGCCCTGTGGACAGGGCTGCATTGTGCTCCCGTCTCTCCGTGCTGGCCGTGCCCCCTAGGCTGGGCACAGAGAGGGGAGCCCGGGGTGCACCCTCCAAGCGGGGAAAGCCACAGGCTGTGCTGGCCACGGCGATGGTGCCGATGGCAATAAAGGGGCCAACAAAGCGGCGCGGGGACAATGCGGGCGGGGGGCGCGGAGCCGCAGGCGCCGGTTGCCCTGGAGACCCCAGCGGGGCTTTCCGAAGGTATTTCCTGAAGAAAAAGCACACACATGCCCGGCAGCCCCACTAATCCCAACAGGAAGCGCTCACCGGGACGTGGGGATTGGCTTCTTTTTGATTTAAAAAGCTCCTCACCCTGCCGTGTCCCTCCCCAGCCCGGGCCGTGCCGGGGGCACGTCCTGAGGGGCAATACCCCGGCACCCCAGCTGCTCCCAGAGCCTGCACATCCCTGGATCGCCTGCTCCAGGGAAATGCCAACAGATGAGCATCACGGGCCCAAGGCACTTGGAGTGCTCAGGGCACCCCCAGCTCCTCCTGTCCGAGCCAGCCCGGGGGGGCCGCGGCCTTCCCACACCCTCCGGGCCCCGGATGCTTCCCCCTCAGGGAGAGGGGATTCATGTCCCGCTCCAGCCCCTCCCGCTCTCCCAGCCTGCCCTGCAAATGAAAATGAAGCAGCACTTAATTAACAGCCGTGTTGGGAGTTTGCGAAGCTGTCAGGATAAACCCACCCCTTTCCCCCCTTTCCCCCCGGCCACGGCCAGAGCTCTGAGTCCTGGAGGCCGCGGCCTGGGGCAGGGACAGCTCCCCATCGGCTCCCACCGGGCACGGCACAGACGGGGGTCACCAGAGAACACCAGAGAACACCCCAATCCATCGGTCTGGGCTGGCTTAGCCTGGTCCTGGCTCCCTGGGGGAACTGAGTGTCTGTTCCCTGCTCCCCTCCCTCCTGCTCGCCACACGGGGGGGCTCCACACCTGGCAGCCCGCAGACGCTCGGGGTCCCTTCTGCTCCCCCCGGGGCAGCTCCACAGCTCAGGCTCTGGCCGAGTACGGCTGCTTTTCCCAAAGACTCGTATTTCTTTTTTTCCTCCTCAATTAGGAGCCAGAGTGACAGCATCCGAGTGGAAAGGCGGGAGGAGGGAACAATGCCGGCCCCGACAGGCCGGGAGGGGAGGTGGCGTGATGCCCTGGAGGACACAGCCATGTCTCGGGCAGTCGGGACTGGGCAGCGGCAGCAGTGGGGTCTGGGGGTGCTGCTGGGCCCCCCCAGCTCCGGGAACAGTCCTGGGCTGCTGCCATCAACAGCAGCAGAGCAGGAGGCTGCAGGCTTGGCAGGGAATCCCTGGGCTGCTCGTGGGGCTCTAGAAAGGAGTCAGCTTCTCCAAATGAGATCCCCCTGGGATGCACGGGGTGGGAGACACCTAAAAAAATCAAGGAGGGATTGGACAGCAGGGAAAGGGGCAGGAGGCAGAGGCGAGGGTCAGCAGTACCCTGGGGAGCAACAGGGACAAGCCAAAGACCCTCACGGTGCTGCCTGGGGGGGATGCTGGACTCTCCCAAGCTACCTGGGCTGAGCACATGGCCTGCCTCAGACTTTTGGCTGTTGCAGAGTCCAGAGCAAGACCCCCTGGATGAGCTGGGGACAACAAAGCCCCGGGAGTCAGACCCCTGCTGGTCCTGCAGATGGCCGGGGGGGTTAAGGCTGTGGCCAGCTGGGCGGCCAGAGCCCTGGGAAATGGGGCAGCCCTCGGCCCCTATCCCATGGGGAGGGGGCTGCAGCCAAATCCCCTGTGCTTGGGAATGCAAATGCGCCCCCCAGGGCAGTATCTGCTGCACTGGGGCAGTTTGGGGCTCAATGTGTCCCCAAACCAGCTGCCCAAGGCAGGACCCCCCCTGCCCCAAGACAGGGCTCTCCACCAAATTCTGCTTGGCCACTTGGCACCCCCTGCAGGGCCAGGGCAGCCCCCTGTGAGGAGATGCCTGAGCAGTAGCTGGGACAATGGCAGACAAGGAGAGAGGGAAAAAAAAAAACCTTGGCAATTTTCTGCAGGTTTCTATTTAACCTGGAGACAAAGAGCGGCTTTGTGCGAGGGAGGGACAGAGGCTGCGCATGGAAATTTCTTGGCTTTTCCCCTTAACCAGGGCTTTTTCACCACCTCCAAATTTAGGTAACTATAAAATGCAGTAAGTGCCTGTTAATATTTTATTTGCTCCAGATTTTTTGGTACTGGGAGGGAGCCCCTGACAAGCAGAGCTCCCAAACTCCCTCCCACACCACAAGGGGAGGGGGGCAGAGCTGAAGGCCCCTCCACATGAGGCCAGGCCGCTGACCGGCCGCAGGGGATTACTCCTCCCTGAGAAGGGAGCTTAGCTGCCTCAGAACCGGGAGTAAACTGAAACCCCATAAACATCCAGAACAAAGTCCGGGAAAGCTGCTGCCTCCACCACGGAGGGGACTGAGTGCGGCCTCTGCTGCCCCCAGGGTGATGGGGGGACACTCCTGAGTCATGGTGCTCTGGGAGAAGCACACAGACCTTGGCCCCCAGGACACGATGACCCTCAGCATGGGACCTGAACCCCATCCACACTTCATGGGACCCCAAAACCCCTGGGGCCGGGTGAGAGCCTGCCCCTGCCCCTGAGAGATGCTGGTGGCTCAGCCCTGGCTGCAGGTCCTGGCCCAGCACTGGCTCTTCCCATCCCACACGTCCTGCTGGGAACATTTTGTTCCCACCAGTCAGCTCCCGAGCCAAGGGACGGATTCTGCCCCAGCCGGGCTCCTGCTGTGGCACTAATTGGGCTGCCCTGGTGAGAACCGTGTCGGGAAATGTTTCCAGAGGTTATTGTTAGCCCTGGCATGAGGCTGGCGAGGAACCAGCTCCCTCCTCTCCAACCTCTCCTCCTCCACTGCCGCTGCCTGACACTGCTGCCAAACCCTCCAGGGACTGCAGGGCTCCTCATGCACCCCGAAATTTACCTGTACTCAATCAGCTCCCCTCAGCCTGAACACCCCAACACCATTCTCAGTGCTCTAGCTGGGGTAGGGGCTGCAGGAGGTGCTCTCCTAGCAGCACAGAGCCATCCTTACCCCAAACACTGCCAGGAAACCTCTTCCAGGAAGAGCAATCTCCTGAGAAAAACATGTTTACCACTGTCAACCGCATTGTTTACAGATGCGGGGAGCGGGCACGCCAGTGGAAAAATCTCAGCAATGGTCCCTGTGAGTGAAGCTCTGCCCAGGCTCCTCTCCACAGCTGCAGCTCCCCAGGGACCCCTCATGCCTCTGGCTGTCTCCTGGGGTGTCACCTCATGGGGTGTCACCTGTGACCAGGGTACCTGCTGCTCCAGCCAGAGGTGCCAACCCCGGCAGCCAACGGCACCACCCAGGCTAGGTGTCCCCCCGGGGCGGGTGCCACTGCAGCAGGGGCCACTTGCCAGTTGCCAGCTCCCAGCCCAAGCCCTGAGGGGCACCACGCAGGACCGTGCCCATGCTGGCCTCGCCAGCAATCTGCCTCTCAGAGTTCTGGTGGGAGGAAGGGGGAAGGGGGAGTGAGTCTTAAAAAGCAAAGCAGTGCCCACAGACCAGACATTCTTGGGTAATTAGAACCAAAAGGAGCTGAAGTCCCGCGCGGCGCTGCCGGCTCTGGTTATTCTCTGCCTCGCCGAGGGCCCAGGCTCTGACGTGCTGGAGCAGGGCCCTCCGCCAGGGCCGGCTCTGCCCAGGGGCAGGCGACACACTTGGCCCATCCCTGAGCCCTGGGATGCCCCCACACTCCAGAGCTGAGCCAGGAGCACCCCTGGGCACTGCTCCTGGGGGACAATAGTGATAACAAGGCAAGGGATGTCCTGGTAAGGAGCTGCATTCCTCAGCCCCACTGGAGCAGAGATTTGGACTGCACAAATCACCTGAGCCAGCCCCAGCTTTCAGCCCTCACCTTGGGCAGTCCCAGCTGGGAGCAACACTGGAGCATCCCGAGGGTTTCTGCAGGGTGAATTCATCCCTAGCACTGCCAGCTGGCAAAAGCTGAACCAGTACCCTGCACCCAAACCTCCATCCCCACCAGCTGAGCCCAGGGTCACCCCAGTGGGGCCAAGCAGGGTGGGAGGAGCCTCACACACATCCCGACCTATAGATCATCATAGGGGTGCAAATGCCATGACATGGAGTGACCTCAGAGGGGGACACAGCCCCCAGGGCTCTGTATCCTCCTCCAAATCAACAGGTCGGGCTTTGCCACAATTTTTCTTCAAGTTTAAGATGTCCCCAGGCACTGCTGGAGCCACACACCCACTTCTGTGCCCACAAACCACTCGGGACAACATGTGCCACGTCCCCAGAGGCACCAGCTCCCAGGCAGCCAGGTGACACCACAGGTGGCACTGGGGACGTGCTGGTGGCCCCACGACTGGAGCACACACCAGCCTCTGCCTCTGCTGCAGGAAGAGCAGCTCGTGTCACCCTAGCAAAGGATGAGGGAGCGGGGGCTGCACCTCTTACCTTGGTCGGGCAGGGTGGGGGCCGGCCGGGCAGCGGAGAGCGCGGCTGCGACCAGCACAGCCCAAAGGATGAGGCACCGCCAGGTAAACATCCCACTGCTGCAGCTACTGCTCGGTGACTGGGCTCCGCAATTCCCACTCCATGGGGGCCCCGGGCTGGCCCCGGGCGGGCACAGGGGGGTCTCCGCAGGGCTGGCAGCCCCTACAAGCTGTGAAGGAGGAAAGCAGAGTCAGGGCAGGGCCAGCTCCCCCACATCCCACCACCCTGCAGGGTGGATACGCTTTCCATCATAGGCGATGTTCCTCCTGCATCCAGCCCAGACAGCAGGATGTCCCCGGACCAAGGGATGTCCCCAGACTTCGGTGGCAGGTCTCCACAGACCCCTCAGCAGCCTGACACGACCTGGCACCGACTGGCAGGGTTATGTTTCCCTGTGTAAAAGCGCTGATGTGTCAAGAGTGAAAGCGCTGGCGAAGCAGAACCAAATGCAACAAGATTTCCCAGAATGGTGAGAGAAACATTAACGCCAGTTGAAGAAAGGGAGATTCCTGCTCTCCTCTGCCTGCACTTTGTCAGGTGTTGCTGACCCATGGCTTCACTGAGGGAAATCCCTTACCCAGAGCAGAATCTGATGTCTGTGCCACCCCTAGCAAAGCAGCTCTCACCGCAAACTCCAGCTCCCCTCCATTCCCTATAGGATCTATAGGGCACATAGCAGCCACCCCCACGGAGAGACCTTCCTGGAGCCAGAGGGTCAGCCAGCTGCAGCCCATCTCGTTCCACCAACAGCTGTTTTTGAAGTGCCTGTGTGGGGAGAAATCCCCCAGCATCCCCAGCCAATTCTGCAACTCACTCTCATCTCTGCCAGCTCTCACGCTGGGCTCTGCAGCCCACCCATCCCCTCAGGTCCCCATCCCTTTCCAGGGGACTGCTCCAAGCTCTGGAGCTGGGTTCTGGCACAGGGAGGCCCAGCAGAGCCCGATCCTGCCTCAGGGTGCTGTGCCCTCCATGGCCCTCATTCCTCCTTCCCTCTGACCATCCCTCCTTCTCCCCATGCCAGGAGCATGGAGCTCTTCCAAGACACGTTCCAGGGGGACGCTGGAGCCCGAACCAAGCCGCCCCTGGCCAACTGCTCTGAGCCATGTGGATGGGAACGAGCCCCTGTGCTCCGCCCCCGCGCCACATCTGCACCTCGGCAGCAGCCTGGGATGAGGTCCCGAGGCTGGCCATCGCCTTTGGTCCCGCCTGGCTCTGCCGAGCGCTCGCCGACGAGATCCTGCCCAGCCATTGCACAACTCACACAGCCCCGGCCAGGGGCTCTGGGACAGCTACAAGGACCAGGACATGGACAGGACACCACCATCCCACAAACCCTACCCCAAGGCACCTCCCGGGGCACAGCTGTGCCCCCAGGCCCCAGCATCCCAAGCTCACCCAGCTCCTCTCGGCGCTGCCGCCGCGTGCTGTGCCGTTCCCAACCTGTTGGAAGTGGAACAGGCGCTTCCTTCGCCGAAAGGCGTCAGGCTGAAGTACACACTGTTAAAAACAGTGAGTAATAATCGTAATGAGTAATAAACTGCTACTCATCCTCCCCACGCACTCGGTCCACGGAGCTCTGGCCTCTGCCTCTCCCACTGTAGTGTGAGACTCTGCGCTCTCCGTGCCTGGGGTGGTGGCTTTTCCACAGGGATGGGCTGAGCTGCCACAAGCCCCAAAGGGCTTAGATCCCCAAAAAAAGCCTCTGCACCCAAAGGAAGCCGTGCTGGGGTGTAGCTGTGGGGGCTCCAGCTGCCTCTTTCCTGCCCAACTGCTCTGGCTGGCACAGGAATATGTGGGACCCAAACTATTGACACAAGGAGTCGGGCAGGGAAAAGGGCACCCAGCAAACACTGGGGTTATCTCCAACACCAGCGCTTCCAGGCACTGGGCAGTGCTTGGAAATAGTTATTGAATGTTCAGGATTTATCAGGGTTTGGAAAAGGGAGGTGGAATTCTTTGAGGGGGGGAAAAAAAAAAAAAGTCTTTGGTATTTCTGGAAATTATTTTCTGTCTCTCCGTGGCTTTGTTTATCGACAGCACATGCTCCCCGGAACATGCCCTAATGCGGAGCGTCTGCGTGGGCCTCCCGAGCCGGCCCCGCGCCGAGGGGAGGGATGGAGGGATGGAGGGGAGCCCAGTGCCTCCAGTTCCTGAAAAATGAGTCAGTGCTGGCTCGCACACAGCAGAGCCCTTCTCCAGATACACCTCGGAGCGGGTGCCTTCCAGCTGATTCAGGGGCTTGACAGCAGGATATTTCCATGGCGTAGGGATCGCTCGGCAGCACAGAGCTGTCCCGTGGCTGAGAGGGTCACCGGGAGGGAGGGAGCTGGGGGAACAGAGGGAAGTGTGCCAGGACCCAGCAAGAGCACACAGAGATGGTCAGCTTCCCAGGGCAGTGAGGGAGGCCATGCCTTTGCTGGAGGGCAGCAGGGCTGGGACCTGCCTGCTCCTCCTGGACAGGCTCAGCAGCACCTGGGGGAATCCCAGTGCTCAGAGATGCTGAAGAGGTAGCACAGACCTCTTCCTCCTTCCCAAGGGAAAAGGGGAGACTGGGGAACCTCAAGACACCTTCCCCCAAGACTCCTTGGTGTCCACATGGGAAGGAGGCAAGGAAGTGGGAAGAGTGCTCCTACCTGTGCAAACAACAGCATGGCTCTTCTCCGTGTTTATACAGCTTTTATATAAATCCCAACAGGAAACCATTTGCTCTGGAGGATGGCAGCTCAGGCAGGGTGGGTCTCTGGCTCCTGCTGGGCACTGGGCACCATCCCCACTCCCCGTGGCCCCAGCACACTGCAATTTACTGCTCCGGGGTGGATTCAAACAACTAAAAACGGATGCAGTTAGAGAGGAGCCAGAGCTAAGTGCCCCTCGGAGACCTGCCTCCAAAACTGCAATTAACACCGGCCATTACACCCACGGAGCTATTTTGGAGTGGTGATGGACAACCCTGTGCCCATCCATGAACACGCCAGGAGCACATGCTCCCTGGGTACCAGGAAAGATGTTCTCACACTGCCTTTGCACACCAGTGTGTCCATGAGGAGTCTTGTGCAACCTGTCCTCCCACTGTCCTCAGGGACCCTGTGGGCTGCACTTTCACTCCTTGCATCTCCCACACCCCTGAGTCACAGGGCTGAGCTGTCCCAGGGACGTGGCATAGACAGGATTGTCCCACTTGGACAGCAGATGCTCCCCATGGTTCTGAGTGGGGAAGCCCCTTCCTGTGGCTTATCTCTGGAATGCATCTGAGGTGCCAAACACAGGAGCTGGTGCTGCAGCAGGGTATCCAGTCAGGGTCAGAGCCCTGCAGTGCTGTGACATCTGCAGGGGAGCCCCAATCTGGTCCCTGTGTGCCCACGCTGCTGGATGTGGTGGGGGGTGGCCGCCCCCATGGGCTGGGGGGCTCTGGTTCCTCTCCTCTGCCTCCCTGTGGGGCAGAGATGTCCCATGGCATTCACCAGGTCAGAACGTCTGGGGTGCCTTGGCACCAGCAGCCAGTGGGTAACACAGCAGGCAGGCAAAGAACAGGGACGGGCCAAACCCAACAGGGAGAAGAGTCTGAGCTCAACTCCTGGGTCTGCATCAGGAGCCTGAGGTGGGCACAGCCAGGCACAGTCCCTGTCCCTCAGGAGCAGAGGGGGTGACTGCCAGCAGACCACCCTGCCTGGCACAGACCCCTCCCAGCTCCAAAGCACATGAAAAGAGACTCCTTTCCCTCTGAGGCACAACAAAAGCAGCCCTCCGGCTGCCCTTGGCGAAGAAGGACACGCCAAAGGCACAATCCGTGGGCGACAGGAGCAAAGCCTTTCCATTGCTCCATGCCACAACCTGTGGCTCAGGTCAAGAACCAAGTATTTGCTGAAATAAAAAGCAAACATAACTGCACATGGAACTGTAGGGAAAAACTATAATGCTTAAAGCAGACACATGCTTGGAAAAATAAATATCCAACTGTGCAGCATACAGAGCATATTAACCCTTCCCAGCTGGCCGCCAGGACTTAGGGCTACCAGGGGCATCTCCAACACCGAGCTGTGAGCAGGAATCCAGTGGTGGGAGAGCCTGGGACATGGGGCAGGAAGGACAGGGAAAGGCCCAGCCTCACCCACAGATATCCATAAAACCATCACAGTTCTAGAAACATCCTCACACTCAGGGATCCCTCCCTACCTGAAGATTTGATTTTCAGATCCAAACAACAACCACTGGTACCCGAAAATCTATGCTGGGCTGGTCCCCCTGACTGCCCTGGGAGGAGACTGGTCAAGGAGAGGGACACTGGGACACAATCACAGCCTGCCATCCCCTGGAAGGGACGGAGACCCATTACCCAGCCTGGGAGGGAGCTGGATGGGGGTTTCACTACATTGCACTCCTCCAAGGAAAGCCATCGGGAGGGGAAGAACACACATTTGCCATCGTGCCCAGAAGCAGATCCCTAAAGGGGCAGAAAGTTGGAATTTCAGGGTGGGATGAGCATCTGCGAGCGGCCCCTTCCAGCAGCCAGGACTTGGGGGGCTGCAGACAATACAGCTCGTGGCTCAGGTTATGTTTTTAGGTGGGTAAATAAAGAGGGAGCTCCAGTTCCCATCTGGAAGTGACCCTTCCCGTACGGCAGCGTGCGGAGCAGCCCAGACGATGCTCCCGCCGGCTGCCCTCACCCCGGCACCACTCGTGCCTGCACCCTGCCGGGACAGGGGCGATTTATTTTAATCCTCTCGGAGCAGCACAAGGAAAAGGCAGCAGTGCATGCCAGCCAGCACAGGGATTAAGGGAGGAAGTGCTCCTGAGTGGGGAAGATGGCTGCTAGCCAGAGCAGGGGGCTGCAGGGCCCACGCTCCCGGGCTGTACAGGGGGGGCTGTCCCTGCTCCCCGCTCCTCTGCGCTGGCATCCAGCCTGGCGGTACCCGGAGAGCTCCGGCCGGAGCAAATCACCGCCTCCAGCAGCGCTCGGTCCCACTCGGGCCGGGACCCGGCAGCCGCCAAGCCCGACCGATTGCTGGGTTCACTGAACTGTCGGGGTTTAAACATTGCTGAGCTGCCCCGGCCCGCTGCGATCCTGGGCACGGCGAGTAACTCAGCACTCCGGGCAGAGGAGGAACGGCGAGGCAGCCCCTCAGCGACACCTGAGCAGAGACACGCTCTGCTCCGTCTTCACACGAGGCCACCTCCGCGTCTCCCGGCCCCAAAACCCGCAAAACCCACAACCAACCCCCCTGCAATCAATCCCTCCGGGTGCCGACGGCCACCGCACCGGCCCGGGGGGCACCCGCCATCGCAGGTGTCTCTCCGCACTCCCGGCACCTTCGCCGTGGGCGGACGAGCGGCTCCCGGAGCCCGGACCGCGCTGGGATGCGGCGGCTCCGGGAGCCCCAGCAGCGTGGACACACAAAGGGAAGCACCAGCTCCGGGACGGCGTTAATCCAGCGCCTCCGCTCCCGGTGACTGCCCCGGGAGCCCAAAACTGAAACACAACCGAATCCAGCTCCTTCCTCCATTTTTTTCCTGGAAGCCGCAAGGCTCCCGCTCAGGTACTTTTC
>JAGMWU010000029.1:3491724-3565235 GCA_018697195.1 Certhia americana
TTCCTCCTCCGACCTCAGAGGGCCTGATGCGGGCTTGTAGTCACAGCCGGACCGCCCCCCAGCCGCAGACCCTGCTGGCTCCCGGCAGCGGCACTTTCCACGCGGCCCCCCACCGGCTTTTGGAGAGCGGTGGTCGCCGTCGCAGGCTGCGCTCGGGGCCAGCGAAGGATAGCCTCCACTCACCGCTGCACTCTTGCTGGCACCGGGGAGCCTAAGGCCCTGCGGGGACCTCCTGCAGCCCCTGTTATCCCTGTGCAACAGCCAGGCTGGAGGCAGAGGGATGCGGGCAGTGGATGCCGGCAGCAGAGGGGGCAGAGCTCTGGGCAGCCTGAAACCCCCAGCCAGCCCCTCTGCAGAGCAAGGCCCAGGGCAGATTTTCAAAGGGTCCCAAGTGATCAGCCCCAAATCCTTCCCAGGAGCCACTAGTGCTGCAGTTCCTGCCCTTCTCAGCTGTTTTCACTGAGGTTTGGAGCAGGAACATGGCAGCTCTAATACAGAGCTCCCCAAAACTCTCAACCTGCACTTTTGGCTTCGTCTCAGCTGGGGCTACACTCAGCCCCCCAAGCCAAAGGGCTAAGTGGGATATTGTCACACCAGTGAGCCCAGCCTGACTTCTGTACTCCCCAGTATGGAAGCCCAGCTCCCAGAGCCCCAGTTTGGGCACTCAGACGAGCTCCCCCAAAGCTGGACTGGCTCAGTGGGAACGGGTGGTGCAGGGCATTCATCCTCCATGCAGGAAGCACTATGAGAGCAGTCATGAGTCCAAGGCAGGGCATCCCAGGATGAAGACATCTCCAGTCAGCAGGGAAAGACCTGCCGAGGCAATGTGTAAGTGATTAAGTTATAAGAGGGAAGAGGACAGGCTGAATTAGCCCTGTCAGTCACTGGCGTTAGATTTGAACCAAATGCTGGGCATCCATCCCCAGGAGCAGCCTCCTCCTGCTTCAGGCAACTGTTCAGCTCCCCATGCCAAGACCTAGGGAATATTTCCTTTCCAGATTTGACAGATTTGTGGACAGGGAGAAGGGGGAAGGTAACACACCTGCTGGGATGTTCTCCCAGCTGGAAATGGGGAGTGTTTCAGTGATGGCAGAGCTGACCCCAGCCCTACACAAGCACAGCTCACCCAATGCACATTTAGGGTGCAGTCACCCATCCCCAGCCTTGCCTTCCTCATTCCCCAACAGCCAGGAGCTTTGGGCTGAAGGTGCCGAGGCTGCTGGGGAGCCCACAGCTGCTGGACCCTGCTATCCATCACTCTCAGTGAGCTTCTGTCCCAGACTTTTCTATGCTGCCTCCAAAACAGACCTTGCAGGGCTACACCATGACCCCTCATGATGGGCAGGCAGCACCTCTGTGGCTGCTGGTCCTTTGGCGTGGTTTTCTACATGATTGCATCAACAGGGCACAAGTTCTTGGGGCTTTGTCAATAAAGGTGCTTGGAAATGGCAGAAAATGGGGAAAACCATCCCCTGCTCCTGGGAGGCTCAAGGATCTGGCTGCATCCTTGGTCTCAGCATCATGTCAGGGCTCAGCACAGAAGTGACCATGAGCTGTCACCATCTGGGGGCATGGGCTAAAGGACGAGCAAGTCCTTTAGGATGGACAGGGAGAGGAATGACGTCCTGGAGCAGGTGGGGGTCTGCAAGGGGCAGTGACTGAGGAGCAGCAGAGACCACAGAGCAAGCCAGAGCTCACTGCTGGCACTTTCAGGGACGTGTAGGGGCTGAGGCAGTTCCTTGGCATCAGCAGCCTGTGTTGGGCCCCTGCCCTTCTCTGGGACCAGGCAGGAAGCGTGTGATGTGCAAAGCTCTTCCACAAACACATTTGCATTTTGAGGCTTTGCACAATTTTGAGGCTTGCAAGGCCGGAGCTCGGAGAGTTTTTTCTTGGCTGAGGAGGAACAAAGGCATTTGGGGAGCAGCTTCCCTGGGACATGACTCCCAGAGCTGGCACAGCCTCCCACAGGCCCCCCTCCCTCCAGCAGCACAACTGGGGCTGTACCTATGGCATGCACCCACCTCTGCCCTCCCAGAGGGACGTTCACGTCCCAGCTGTGTCCTTGCACACACGTGTGCACACATGTACTCCCCCCAGCTCCACGTGTGCCCGTCTGCACACTCAGTGCTGTCAGACTGCCCGCCTCCACTTGCCAGCCCAAGGCCGTGGGGTGGCCTTCATCCTCCTCCTCATCTGCTGCCTCCACATGCCGGCTCCCAGCTGCGGCATCGGAAGCAGCAAATCCCACCGCAGGCAGAGCTGTCCCATCCCCGCGGTTGGGAGAGCAGCCCGTCCGACCGGGCTGGTTCCCCCAGGTCCCCGGAGCGCTTCCAGTGGGAACCGGAGTGTGAAGAGGGGGCACAGAAAGGGCTGAGCCGGCAGAGGAGAGGCCCTGCACAATAGAGCGGCTCCCCCCTGACCTTGCCTTCCCCGTGAAAGATCTGCAGCTCTCCCCTCCTCCCCACTACAAAGGGGCTCCTTTCAGTCCCTAATTCTGCATTTAGAAAACAAAAGCAGATGCATCTAGTTTAGGTTTGGAGAGGGGGAGGCAAGAGCAAATGCTGAAGAACAAAGAGCTTTCCCTGACAGATCTGACTGACAAAGACTTTGTCAGCTCCATCTCTCCCTGAAAAGGCTGGAGCACATCAGGGTGCGGGGCTGCTGGCAGGCAGCTGCTGGGCTGGCGGCTCCCAGCCCGGCCAGGCAGAGCCCACGCGTGTGGGACGTGCCCCAGCCCCATGGGGCAGAGCCGAGTGTGCACACCAGTGCATTTGTGTGCCCAGGGACCAGCCCGGTCCTGGGCTGGGGCAGGACACGCTTGTTTGTCCCCAGATGGGAGCCAGCACCAAGGGCAGGCTGTGCCCGTGTCACCCTCTGTCCCAGTCCCCAGGACATGACCATTTTCTATTCCCGCTCTCCCCTCACAGCCAGGCTCAGGGTTGGCTCTGCACCCTGCAGGGATTCCAGGTGTGTTGCCCAGCCTTGGCAAAGCACCTCCCATCATCTGGAACGTGTGAGTCACAGAGAGTGACCTGGCATACTGCCCCAAGGCTGGCAGCTCGGCAGTGGGATGCAGGGATGGGGTTTGCTGATGCCACCTCTGGGAGAACTCCAGCCCCTCTCACGGGCCACTGTCTGGCCAAGACTTTTGGATCCAAACTGGCTTTTTCTTGTCTTGGTTTCACCCCAACACCATAACCTTCCTCACCTGCCAATACTTGGCTGCTCCTCTGGGAAACACATTTTTTAGGAGCCCCTGCCTGCCAAACTGCCCAAACATCATCTTCTTCATGGAGGTGAGGACCTGTTCCAGGAGCAGAAGTGCTTGGGGCACCCACAATTGCAGTTTCAGGAGACCTGGCAGGAGCTGATTGAGCAAGGGAGAGCAGAACACAACATTGATGCTACCCAACCTTGCCTTCAGAGCAGCCAGCCTGGCTGTTTTTGCCATTTCCTTGACATCAATGTGGTATCTCATTTTAAATCACAGCTGATAAAAGCTCTCTGCCCCTGCCCCTTCACAGGGCTGAGAGTCCTTGGCAGCCTCTGCTTGG
Organism: Certhia americana; assembly: GCA_018697195.1. NCBI lineage: Eukaryota > Metazoa > Chordata > Aves > Passeriformes > Certhiidae > Certhia > Certhia americana. The sequence goes on from JAGMWU010000029.1 coordinate 3,495,279, forward strand.
TACAGGGCAGCTCCTGCTGGTCCTCTCACTGAGACCCCAGGATTGGGACCAGCCCCTCCAGCCAGGCAGGAGCTCCTCTCCCCTGCAATTGTCACATGCCGAGGGGCTCATTGAGACATCACATGATATTTTATTGTCTGCAGACAGCAGGCAAGGCAGGCAATTCCACAGCAGTGCTTGCAGCCAGGCCAGCACCACTGCATGTCCCCAGACTGGTGTCCGTCCAGGACAGGCACCCACCTCCTCCCCAGGCAGAGGGAGAGGAGAGATGGAGGTGAAGGGTGCTCAGGGCTCTGCAGCCCCGCAGGTGCCCCTGGCACAAAGACAAAGCCTTCCCCACACTGCCAGAGCTGTCAGGTAAAGGGCTGAGCCATCCATCCCAAAAATCTGCTGCCCATGAGTCCTGCCAGGCTCAGCCCCCTGCCCTGGGCAGAGCAGGCAGGCAGGCACTCATTGATGATCCATCGAAGAGAGCACAAGAGATCGTGCCCAAGGCTCTGATTTGCTGGGAGGTGAGCAGGTGCCCTTGGAAGAGCTGCAGGGACCACGCTCATCGTGGAGGATGATTATCTACTGCAGTGTATCTCCTGTGCTGGGAGAGCTTGACTTCTGCCCCCGATTGATTTGCAGAGGGAAATTAATGATGTTTATTTGACATTGCCCCTCTGGCACTGAGGCTGAGCTGCTGTATGAATGTCATTCTGTTCCAGCCTGGCTTGCTCACGGGGCTGGCATGTTTAATAAGCTGTCCCAGGGGACCTCCAACTCTTCCCATCAGTTGCCCTGAGGCTTCTTGGGCTCCATGGAAATGCCCACACACCCAGACAGGTTCAGAGGCCTGGGGATGGAGCAGTGCATCCCTGGGCTTGCTGTCTGTGGGTTGGAGAAGGGATGGGCTCCCTGGTGCTGCTCAGCTGCCCTGCTGACATCAGGACACCCCCACGGCCACCCAGGACAGCCACTGTCTCTAAAGCCAGGGCAGGGCCACTGCCCATCCTGTCCCCTTGTCTCTCCACCCCTGAGAAATACTCCTGCTATCTTTGGATTGGCCCCAAAAAGATCTCCAGGGGCAGATAAAGGTGCTGAAGTCCATCAGAGAAACAACAGCCACCTCCTCAGGCTGTTATCTCATCTTCACAGGGGGACGACACTGCAGATAAGAAATGTCAGTAATTTACAGCCTTCATAGTGATACACAAGATAAAACACTTGGGGGTTCTCCTCAGATGAGGACTCTATCACACCCCTCCAGCAGTACCCACAGCACCCACACGCTGTCCCTCTCCCGGCTGGGAACCAGGGACGTGGGGACTGGACCTGCTGGGATCCCTGTGAGTGTCCATCCAGGGCAAGAACAGCCTGGGCTGGTGCAGAGATCTGTATGGACATGGGATTTCCCTCTGCCATTCCCCTGTGGCACAGGGCTGAGAATGGTGCTGGCAGCTCTTCCTCTCATGGCCAGATGCATTTCACCTTCTTGTTACTGCAAAGATTCTTCAGCTGGATAATCTGCTAATGGCATTTGCTGCGTGCTGTCATTTGGATGCCCAACAGCAGCTCCTTCCAGTGGGAGAAGAGCTGTCATTATGTGTCATTACCCACGGGCCACGATTCCTCCCCCACTAACTGGAGCTGGTTTTTTCTTTCAAGTACTACTTGGATGTTTACAGGGAAAAAAGGCACAGCTGGGGATAAAACAGCCAGGATGAGGACTTTCCCCTGCAAGAATATGAAGTGAAAGCAATGCAAAACAAATTCAAATAGGTTTAGCACCTGGAAGGAAGGGAGGACCCAAGCTACTGGGTCCCTGTGCCCTGTCCAGGCTCTGATGAACGAGGGATCCAGTGGATCCCATCCCTAGAGCTGCTGCAATGCTTGGCATAAAGATGGGAAGGAGAGAGGCCAGAGAAGGATAGAGGGGTGGTTGTGGCTGTATGGCATAAGTGTGCTGCCTCCCCATCTCCCTCCCCCTCATCCAGAGCCTTGGATCCCCTGGATTTGGAAGCGAGTAGCCAGTTTTCCCTGGGCTCCCAGCACAGTCCCAGTCCCCTTTAACTCAAGGAGTTTTCTCCCAGTTCTTGGGCTGTTTCCTGTCTAGACAGCCCTGCAGAAGCCACTGTATTTATAGAGCAGGGCAGAGAGCTGTGCCCGCTTGCTCTGCCAAACCCACATGAGCCTGATGCTGCTGGCGAGGCCGGATGAAGATGCCTCCCACACGCTGGAAACAGGAGGAGGAGGAAGGCAAAGGAAACCACAAACAGACCCTAAACTCTCTCACCCCTCCAGATTGTAAATGGCTCCTCTCATCATCCAGGACTGCTGGGATCCTCTTGCCCTTCCCTTTATTCTCTAGCAGCCAATTCCCTCCTGCTTCCCCCTGGTCCCTGCAGCATCCCCAGGTGGGCAGGGGTGGGACTCAATGCCAGGAAAGAATGACTACAGGGCACTTCCAGGTGCCTCAGTCACCAGCTCTCCCCAGGCTCTTATCCTGACCAGCAGCTCTGGAGCAGGTGTATACATAGAGCAAGTGCATAAAAGCGTTTTTAATTCGACTCATTGATTAATTCATTTGGGCTTAATTTGCCAGGGAGGAGCATCCTTTGGTGCTTCCACCTGCCAACATTTGACTTAATTCACCCGTGTCTTGGCTCCTGAGCTGTGGAGGCGTTAGAACCTGTTTTAGCTGATGCTAGAGGACACAGAGCACAGCCTGGCTCAGAGGATGGCCCTGGCAGAGGCTCCTGGCTCACAGGGAGCTGTTGCAGGGGGGTTTGGTGCCCAAAGGTGGGAGTTCCCCTTTCTGCTCTGAGTGCTGAGAGGTGACTGCAGGACCCAGAGATGGGACGTGCATTCCCTTTCAGCATTCCCAACCTTTCCCAGCCTCTGCACTGCAGCCCTGGGGGCTGTGAGCATAGGGAATGAGAGGAACAGAAGCCAAACTGGGTTTCCAGGAAGCTTCCCCGTGATGGATTTATAGACACGGTGCCCTTTTTACAGGAGTTCATGCTGAAAACAAGCTGCAGATGCTCTCCTTGGGGTCTCCAGCAACGAGTCCAGATTTACTGCTGCTGCCTCACAGCTGTGCTCTGGGCCGGGGGTCAGGGACTGCGCCCACCCTTCCCAGTGCTGCAGCTACTGGGGAGAGTGTCCTGGGGCTGAGCCCAGCTGATGGCACTGCCTGGGACAGCCCCGTGTCTGTCACCCTCCCAGCAGCCTCCCCGTGCAGGGAATGTGAGCAGCTGCCCCAGGTCTGGGCACTGTCCTGGAGCCCCTTGCCCAGCCAGGAGCTGGGTTTCCCTGTTATTCCTGAGAGATGCCAAGGCACAGGGAGTGTGCTGGGCAGGCTCAGAGCTGGATTTGGCACAGGACATGGGGTGATGGCTCAGCAGTGTGGGGTTAGCTTTGATGGTCCTGAGGGGATTTAATGGGGATTCCTTGATTCTGTGAATTCCCCAGCAGCTCAGTGGCCCTAGGGGAGGCAGGTGATGCTCCAGCCTCTTGGAATGCAAAGTGCCTTGTCATCAGGCTGAGTGGCACAGGGGTGACCCTGCTGTCCCACCCAGGGATGATCCTGTTGTCCTTCTGGGGTGACCCTGCTGTCCCAGGGACTGGGAGCAGCACAGGTGCTCTGTGTGTGCGGACTCCAATGCCTGGAAGGTCTTCCCTGAAGCATTTGGGGACAAGTGGCACCCCAATTCAGCCATTCCCATGCTCTGGCCATGCAGTGAGCAGCTGCAGCCACTGGCAACGCCCAGAAATTCCCCAGAACTGCTGTTTTGTCCTGCGGTGAGCCATGGAAAAGGTCCCTGGGGCATGCCAAGTGCTGGGGCAGGGCTCGCAGAGTCTCCTACTTGCCCTGTCAGAGCTCCAGCAGGCCCCGAAGCTGGATAAGGTAGGGAAAACCTCGAGGCTGGGGCCAGGAGCATCCTGCCTGCCTTGTCTTCGTGTGGAGCTGTCAGCGCACTGGGCAAACTAAGGGGATTAGCTCTGGGATTGGAGCCGGTGTGAAAAGTGACTCCCATTTTGAACAGATAAAGCTGCTTTTCTCTCCTATGCTCCAGGACCGCAGAAGCAGATCCAAGGTTTAATCCCTTCCGCCTGATCCTGCTCGTTAGACATAATGTAATTAACAGGCGAGGAGCTGCAAAGCTGTTTGTGCTCCAGGGTCACCTCGGAGAACAACAGGGCACCAACTGCCGGCAGCGCCGGCCGGGCAGCGCAGGAATTCGGGAATGTGGAGGGCTCCATGCAGGGGACACGTGGCACAGGGGAGGGACTCTGGTGCTGGCAGATGGGAGAAGGAGCCACCTGCAAGCCTGAAGGCGTCGTCCCCGTTCCCCGTCCTGCTGCTGCCCCATGGCATATGACCCCCAGGCTGGACCACCAAACCCTCCTGGGGCTGGGCAGAGGGGTCCCAGCTCCAGGACCCCCCTGGAGGGATGCAGTGACTTTCTCCCTCCCAGGGGGAAAGGTCTGGGCTGGGCAGGGAGCCCCCAGGCTGCCCCCATCGCCCCGGCCCCTCCCCACCTGTCACACTCCGGCCCTGCTGGAATAAAAGGCCCCATTTATTTGAGCTGTGCTAAATAAGTCGGCACGGCCTCACTGGCCTGGCTGAAGACACCCCTGGCTGTCCTCGGGAATGTCCCGGGGTGCCAGCTCCAAAGGCAGCTGTGGTGGGCCTTAGATCTTTATGGCCAGTAAAGGGGTCCGTGGCTAATTTATGCCCCTCCTATAATTTACAGCCTCTTTACAGCTGCTGTAAAATGACCTATAAATCACAGGCAACATCACAGCGCAGGGACAAAGCCCCGGCATCGTCACCTGCCAGTTGGCCGAGCTGGCGGTGGGTGGAGCCCAGGGCAGGTACATCCCCGGTGATGCACCGGGCACCGGGAGCGCTGCTCGGGCAGCTGCAGCTCGCTTGGGACCCGGCTCGGCATTGCCACTCCTTGTCCCCGATTTTCAGCTGCCTGGGGGTCCCCAGCGCTGCCTCCAGCCGGCGGTGCCTGGCCGGGGGGCGGTGGGTGCCGAGCCGGGGGTCACTGGGGCCATCGGCTGGGGCTGCAGTGGGGCTCGGTGGCTTCGCTCAGAGGAGCTGGCAGAGGCTGCTGGCGGTGCCCTCGGGGAAGGGCTGACTCAGTCCCTTGCGGGGAGGAGGAAGCACAAGCAGCCGGAGCCGCGGCATCGGCAGGAGGTGGTTTGTGCTCGGGCTGGAGCAGAGCCCCCGGGATGGCCCTGCCGCTCCCCGGGGCTTCTCTTGAGCAAATTCCCGGGGACAGGGAGGGGTCCTTGTGCCCAGGTGTGAGAGCTCCTGTGGCACCCAGTCCCGGCATCCAGCACCCACTGACCCTGGGCATTGCCGGGCTCAGAGCTGTGGGTGCTGCTGTGCTCCTCTGGGGGATTCCATTGGATGTGGAGGGGCTCCACAGGGCAGGCTTGGCCGCTCCACCCTGCTGCCAGTGGCTGTTGAAACTCCTCCAAAGCCCAGCTACACTCTAGGATGATGGGTCCATGGCCCTGGCCTGCAGCCAGCAGCCTGGGCCATGTCCTCAGCTTGCACCTGTGTCCCATTCCTAAAAGCCAGGCTTGGCTCTGGTCCTCCTCCTTGCCCAGGCTTTAAATAGTGACCTGCTCACTGTGTTTCTGTATATATATATTTATATTTATGTGCACCAATTACAAACTAAAGCAGTGTGCAGGAAAACACAGTGGGTGTTTTAGGTGACAAACGTTCTAGAGGGACAATGGCCCAAGTTTACATCTGGTGTGACAATTTGGAGGTGCCTGGCTGCTGCCTGGTGACGTTGGACCCCAGTTTGAACAAAAATGCAGTGGATGGGGGCTCCTCTCAGGCCTGGGAAGAGCAGGGAGCTGCAGTGTTGGTGGGACAATGGAAGTGCCCAGCACAGGACTGGCAGGGGGCCTGGAAAGAACTGGGGAGAGGGAATTAAACCAGTGGTGATGGAGCAGCTCAGGCTCTGCTGGGATGTTCTTCCCAGCTGCTGGGAGCCCTGTGCTGAATCCAGGGGGGCTCTGGCAGCACTGCCACAACCAGAGGCAGCAGGGAGAGGGCAGCGGTTTGGTTCTCAATTGCCAGGCCACAGAAATGTGAGGTGGGCAGGAGGGGACAGCCCAGGGACACGTCCGGTCCTCTCAGCCACAGCGGGCTGTGGTTGCATCCGGCGTGGCCGGACACAGCGGGGAGGAACGGGCTGGGGTGAGGATGCTGAGAGCCATCTGGGGCTGGGCCATGGAGCACATTTCTGAAATGTTTTAGGTTATTCTGGTTAAAAAACAACAAACCAGAAAGTGAAATTTCATCTGTGAGAGAGAGAGAGAATGTGAAGTTTCAGTAAAAAAATCTGCAGATGTTCTGCCCAGGTTTGTTTTGACCCAAAGGCCAGGTCGGTGTGGGAACACCCCAGTGCCTTCCCACTGCTGCTACTGCCTCATCCTGCTGTGATGGGACCCACTGGTGCAGGAGCTGCCCTCCCTTTCCCATTCCCACGCAGCTCAGGCCTGGGTAGCAGCTCCTGGCCTCCTCCAGGCTGTTTTTTGGTTTTTTTTTTTTTTAATCTGGGTGCTTTGCTTTTTCCTTTGTTGGGACAAAGACTCCAGCAGTGCCAAGTTATCCCTGCAGATGCTGCAGCTGCCTGGGCACCTGGGAAGCTGCCACTTGGCTCCAGGCTCTGGCAGCTCCAGGAGAGAGAAGCAGCCAAACCCATTCCTGGCACAGCTGCCCAGGCAGCGGTGCTGGAGCAGGGACGGGTTGTGCTGCACAGCTTTCGTGGGGCTGTGAGGCATGGAGGTGACCCAGGCCTGCCACCCTCCCCATGGCACACAGTGGTGCTTCTGATGGGGGCCCTGGCATGGCCTGACCCCTTGTAAGCTGCTGAGGACCTTGGGATAAAACCCAGTTTGACCACTCCTCTGTCCCAGCCTTGCAGAGCTGGAACTGGGCTGAAATCCAGCATGAGGTGCAGGGCAGCATCACATGATGCCACCTTCCCTCCCAGCAGTGCCTGCAGCTGGACCCTCCAGGGTTCCATGGGCACATTGGGGCCCCTCTGCCTTGATTTGCCCCCGGGAGGAAGCGTGCACAGGGCGTTCCTGCAGGGATGTGCTTCCAGAGCAAAGCTCCTAATTATAAGGGCTGCCCTGGACTGTAATTTAAGATGAACTCAACAGACATGTCTAATTTGTGGCTGGGAACGGATTTAACCTGCAGGATGGGCACCAGGAACCTGCCAGCCCGGCCCATGGCGAGCTGTGGGTGTGGTGTCACTTGGCTGTGGGTTGGAGGGACAGCCTGGGCTCACGGGAACCCAGACCCACAGCCCTGGGGTGCAGCCTCTGCTCAGGGCTCCCCCAAACACCGAGGCAGGCAAGGGATGCCCCACAGCAGCTGGGCTGTGGGCAGGGCTGGCTCAGCCTTCCCTGGGGTTCTCCAGGGGTCCGGGGAGGCACCGGTGTGCCAGCTGGGCTGGAGGAGATCCTGTTGCTCTCCCTCCTACCCTGAAATAGGAAAGGGAAGGAAGGATGTAAAGGGAAAACGATGTCACAAAAGTTGCAGGAGGGACAGAGGGAAAATCAACAGGCATGTGGTTTGGGTGAAACCACCCCAAGTTTTCCCAGCAGCTCTTGGCAGCCCTGCTCGCTGCGGAGCAGGGAACACGCTGCAGCCCAGCACTCCAGAGGCTGCTCACGAATTCCCACCACGGGGCTGCTCCCAGCACTTCCCTCTTTGGCCTTTCCTGATGAATTATTGAACAGTGACGCTGTGACACCCCAGTACTTGCTGTGTCTGGCAGCTGGGAGCTGATGGGCTGCCACGTCCTGATCCCTGGACCAGGAGGTCGTGGGTTCCAACAGCAGAACCTGTTTTCCCCTCTCAGCTTTGCCTCAGCAGCAGACAGCTGAAAACACTCGTTTCCCTGGGGCACGACCCACACTTCTGGAAACTTGTCCATCTCCCGGGTGGAGCTCTGTGTTTTGCAAAGCATTGGCAGATCTGCTTGGAGCACGGCAGAGCGGGGATGTGTGGATCCATCCCAGGAAAAGGCTGGCATGGAGCAGCCTGGTCCCTGGTGTGGGGACTGCACTGCTCCAGGAGAGCTGTCAGGTCCTGGGGGAAGGCAGGGCATCCCCTGGGAGCCTGCAGCTCTGGCCCACAGCCCCATCAGGACGGGATGTATCCAGCTAGGCTCGCTAGACTGCTCCTAATGGGATCATCTCTGCCTAATGCACAGGGCCAGAGACAGGCATCATCCCTGTGCTCAGCAGCTCATTAAATAGGAAAAGGGAAATTAAGGAGGAAGAAGGAAGAGAGGGGTTAGTGTGGAGGAAGGAGCCACGGGTGGGGATGCTGTGCTCTCTGCAGGAGCTGCTGCAGCGGGAGCAGCCCCCGGATCAGCAGCCCCAGCAGTAACACAAACCTGGGCTGTTCTCTCTCCTGTAAGTGAAACTAATGTATTATTTACAGGACACGAGTAAAGCATCCAGGGAAGCACTCCAGAACTCTCCTTAAATACAGGAAATTCTTTGAAAACACTTGAAGTCCATGGGTTCACAGATTTGAAGAGCAGGAACACCATGAGCAGGTCAGTGTGCCTCAGCCTGGCTGATGGGGCTCCTGCAGCCCCCCCAACACCCAGAGATGGAGTTCCTGCTGCCTCTCCTTCCTCCCCCCATTATCCTCTCTCTCTCAGGAGCATGTGCTGGTCCCCAGGCAACCCCCGAGTGCTCCTGGCTGCTGCCTCTGGCTGTGCCATCTCTTCTGTGGTGTGATTGAAGAGCTCTCCAGTGCCCGGCATTTGCTGCCCACGGATGCACTTACCCGCTGCAATCAGGGAGGCACTTCAGCTCCTTTTGATGAGCTGAACAGAGCAGGGCTGTGGAACAGGGCCCTGCCCAGGCTCATCAGGCTGCAGGCAGCACCCTGTGGAGATGCAGCATCCCGTGGAGCTGCTCCTCAGCACCCCAAGGAGATGCCCTGGGTCCAGTGATGCTGCTCCCACTCCCACTGCCCAGCGAGGGGATGTTGTTGGCTGCTGGAGAGGCCCCTGCCTGTGCTGCAGCTCCCTGGCACAGGTAGGGAGGGATTTTTCAGCTTCCTGGCTTGGCTGGGATGTTGCTCTAAGACCCCCTCAGCCCCAGAATGCTGTAGAGCAACCAGACTTCAATGAGCCAAACCCTGCAGATAACAGAGCTAGGCAGAGAATAGGCTCAAGGGTGCAATTGCAGCACAGATATTGCTCCCTAGAGCTGCCATGGTGCTGGAGATAACCCTGACTCCCCAAATTTGTGTGCCTGTAGAACCCTCTCCCCAGGAGCTGGCAGCTGTCTGCCCCCCCAGCCCCCAGCAATCTGCCCCAGCAGCCACAGATTTCTGTGAACCAAGAAGGACTGAAAAGCAGGAAGGGTTTAAACCCTTCCCTCGGAACAAGCACAGGCCTCCGGGTGCCCCCAGACATGTTCCCTATAAATCAGGGTGATTAGTGGCTTTCCAAAGCCAGGCAGCATCGATCCAGGCTGGAGCACTCAGCCAACACTCCAGGCACTGACCCACCGAGCAGGCTAATGGGCTCAGGGGTGTTTGCAGGAACATCCGATGAGATTGTTGCTGTGGGGTTTTTGCTTTTCCAGGATTGTGAAATCAATTCCCCTGACCTGGTGTCCTCGTCCCAGGGGCCTGCACTGCCTGCTCAGGCCCCACAGGGCTCTGTGCCACCAGTGCTGTGGGAGATGATTCTGGGAGTATCATACAGAAATGGCTGCCTCACACCAAGACATGGAAAATTTTTATAAACCTCCCCCTGCCTGTTCTGCCCATGTGATGAGAGCCCTTCCCCATTTCCCCTGGAAACATCAGTGGGCCTGTTGAGGGGGGGGGAACGGAGCCTCCTCCCTCCTCAGCACCATCTTGGGAACCACAACTGAACCCTGCCAAAGCTGGGATTGATGCTGGGACCCTTTGGTGAGCACAGAGTACATCATCTCCTTTCCTGAGGCCTGAATGGGGTCTGGAATCAAAAGTATATTTCGTCTGATTCAGTGGAGCTGGGAGGAGTCAGAAAAGGAGCTTTACAGTGGTCAGGTGAGGAATGACCACATCCCTGAGCTGTGGTGGCAGAGCCTGCACAGCCTCGGTCCTGGAGCTTTTACAAAAGGTTTTCATCCCAACTGCATCTAAATAAGGCGCAGGATTCCCAACAGGATCCGGGCTGCTGCTGTTTGGAGTTGGAAGGGAACAGGGGAATTCTCTGGAGCTCTGGATGGGAAAGGCTCTGTGCTAATGGTGCGCTGGAAACCTGAGCCCACCCGAGCAGGAATTTGCTGGCAATAGCATAAAACAAAGGCTCTGTCCTGGGAAGTCAAAATGCCGGCAGAATTATGGAGATGCATACTTCAGCTTGTCTTCAAGAGAGACACTTGGCAGCGCCCGGCCCGGTGGTTTATGCAAAGGCAATGCAAATGAGGCTGATAAATATGTAGGAGGACGGAAAGGCGACAAAAGGTGGCTGTGAGAGCTGCGGTGACCGCCGCACACGGCCCGGGGGGCCCGTCCAGAGGTTACCCTGACACTCAGGAGCCTCTCAGCTCCGGAGGGGCAGAGCACACCCGCAGGGCAGGTTTGAGCCCGGGACCCGCTTCTCCCACTGTCGGAGTCTGGAATTATGAGAAATATTTCTTTGCATGTTTAAGAGATTTTAAGATCTCTGACAAACAGTGTTTTTAACCTTTGTTCATGGAAAAAAGGGGCTTTTAGGCTCTGGAATGAAGCAGAGTTTTCAAGAGTGTGTATTAGACAGTAGAATAGTGTGTGGTTTTATCACAGGGTGAGAATTTTAGATATATGGGGGTTTTAGGATGGCAGACAGGTGAAGGCAAGATGGAGGAAGCACATGGCTTTTGGGTTTCTTCTTCCTCATCTGCTCCATGTTCTGCTGTGAGGTGGCACATTGTAGTTGGCTTAGAATTGAGTTTAACCTTCTAACAGAGATAATAGTTATTGGCGAAGTATTATAAATACTGATTACGTGGATTGTAGTATAAATATCCACACCACCCTGAGGGTGGGAGCATTAGTTAGTTAGGATGGGGATTTGTGTCTTGGACTGACCTGCACTGAAGAGCTCTGCAGGTCAGGAACAGAATGTAATGATAAGAAATAATAAATAATGAAGAAAACATAAGAAGAAATGACTCGCGGCCTGTTCTTCAAACTCTCTGGCTGGGGAAAACAAAACTTTACATTCTCTGTAAAAGCCGATCAGCAGAGACAAACGCAAAAAAAATTTTTTATAAACCCGAGATCCCCCCGCTCCTGCCGGAGCTTCCCGGGGTCGCTGCAGGTGACCCGCCCTGCCCAGAGCCCCCTCCCGAGGTCCTCCCGCACAGAAATGCCTGTGAAACCCAGCGGGGGCGGAGGGAAAAATCCCGAACAGCCACTGGATGCTGCCAGAGGATGCAGCAGCCGGCTCGAACAGAAATGCCTCCCCAGCTGCTGCCCCCGGCCGGGACTCGGTGTGTGCCCGGGGGAGCGATCGCTCGGCAGTGCCGGAGCCGTGCGGGGCAAGCTGAGCCAGCTGAGCCCGGCGCTGCCCCGCTGCATTCCCTGTGCGTCCCAGTGATCTGTTAAAATAACTGGAATAAATCAATAACGGCATGCTTGATCTCCCCCTCCTGCCGAGGAGCCCTTTGGAAGGGCTGGGGAGGGGAAGGGTGGGGAGGGGAAGGGCAGAGGTGAAGGGGTGGGGAAGGGTGGGGAGGGGCAGGGCTGTGGGGAGGGGCAGAGGGGAAGGGCTGAAGGAGGGGAAGGGCAGTGGGGAGGGGCTGTGAGGAAGGGCTGAAGGAGGGGAAGGGCAATGGGGAAGCGCTGATGCGCTGCCGGCGCTCCTGGCCGAGCTCCTGCTGGGTGTCCCCGCTCTGGGCCAGCCCCATCCCCGCAGGGTCTGTCCCCTTCTCGCTGCCCGCGCAGCCCTGCCTTGTCCTCCCGCTCACAGCCAAGTCAGGAAGGGGCTTTTGTTCCATTTGCCCGGCCTCATTCCACCGTTTTTGTTTTTCTTGCAAAGCCGGAGTTGGTGATTTCTGCTGAATTCGCCTGCCAGCATCAACCCTCGCCGCCCAGCTCCACGGCCGGGGGGCTCGGGAACGCTTCAGCTCAAAGCAGCCCCTGTTCCCACAGAGGCCAGAGGAAACACGGCTCCCTCATCGGAGAGTGACGGTGCCAGCAGCTTTTGCTGCTCATAAATCAGAATTTCCCTGGAAATCACGCATCGGGTGCGTGGCCTCTGTTGCCACGGGCCAGCGGTGGGGTGGGGAGCCCCACCCGAGCCCCCCCGAATGCCGTGAGTGTTGGTGCAGGGGTGACACCACGGCCCCATCCCAGCGCGGGGCCTCAGGTGATGCGGGAGATTCCCACACACCCTGTGAAGCCTGCAGACAAGGATTTGCTCCTGATTCAGGGGACGAGGCTCCAGCACCGACCCGAGTCCTGCTCGCCCCCTCCCCCGGATTTTCTCCTCGCCCTCCTCTCGCTCAGACATTTGTTTCAAAGCTCGTGGCCCGGGAGCAGCCCTCAGGCAGCTCCTCTCCCTCCCGCACCGGTGTCGTTTTCCCTGCGACGCTTCTTCCCCGTAATTCACGGCTGGATCCCGGGTTTTGACACTCCGATCACTCCAGATAGGAATTCGCCAGCATTATTATGGAGATGAGCTTATGAAAGCCTCGGAGTGCTTCTTGTCTGTGCAGCGAGGGGGGTTAAAACAAAGCGGTGTTTATTCCTCGGCTGTGGGAAGAATGCCAAGTGGCATCTCTGGGCTGAGCATCGTCTGCCCAGGACCAGGGACGGGGCTGCCGCCACCCCCAGGCTGCTGCAAGGGGGAAATCGCCTTTTCCCTGCTCTTTCCGCCTGGAAAATCGCATTTCAGCCGTCTGAGCTTGGTTATTCTTCCATGAGTTTGAGGCAGTGGGGAAGGGGTTGAGTCCCAGCACAGTGGGCAGGGAGAGGGGGGCAGCGTGAATTCATTTTTGGGAGGGCCTGGGGGACTGGGTAGGGATGGAGGTGAGCACGCCTATCCTCTCCTCACCTGACTGCTCGAGGGACACCTGGATTGCTGAGAAATAAAGGAGATCTCTGCTTCCTGCGGCTGCAGCAGCGCCCAGGAGCGGCAGCGGCGCTGACAGATCCCGCCTCGAGATGGATGGGACGGCTGGGCACTCCTTCCAGGGAAGACGGGAGAAGTGAGGGATGTGTCAAATGGCAATAAACCCTCGATATGAAGTATTTCTCCACATCAGGCACCAGTAAATGATGGTGGCTGGACCCAGCCCTGATCGTTTCCCGTCTGCTCGCAGCCTCCATTAGGAACCATCCGTGCTCTCCAATCTTGCTCCCCTGCCCATATATCACCTGTGGGGTCGATGTTCTACACAAATGCCTTGTAATGAAATTATAAGCAAAAGAAAATGACATTTTAATAGAAATCCTATTGGGTAATCTGGCCTGCCAGAATCTCATTACAGGGCAGATTCAGGGGGAGGGGGGAGACTCTTTTATCATATTGAAAAACAAACAGTGGTTGAGAGAACCTGCATTTCCTCGAGTCCACAGCCACGTGCTTGGAGCAGTGGTGGAAGCTACTCCAGTTTTTGGGGGCAGAGCATCCCTGTGGAGATGATCCCACCTGTGGAGCATCCTACCAGGATGGTCCAGCTGGAGGCACAGTGCCTCTGCCAGGATGGTCCTGGGCTGGGCTGGTGAAATTCCACTTTTGAGGGTTTTTGCTCCATGCAGAACTTTAGATCATTTTCATGGAAAGTTTTGCTGCGATGCCATGTTCTGCTAGAGCCAACCTGGATCTATTTTCCAATTTTCCATCAAAAAACTTGGGATTTTTTCAAGTAGAACAAGGCCTGTTTCCAAGGAATATGGGCTAGGCTTTGGCCTGTTTTCCAAGAAAAAGGGGATTTTTGCTTTAAAAACATGCCAAAAGATTGTTTTCACAAGGCTTTTTTTCTTCAGCATAAAAATTGCAGTTTCACTGAAATTGCAGGAAGAAGGGAATGAAAATCCCTGTCCAAGGGATGTGAAAGAGGAGCCACAGAGTGGGGGTTCATCCTCCCACAGCCACGGGCACCCCTCACTGCCCTGGAGCAGCACACAGGTGCCTTTTCTGGACCATGGAGCATGGGAATGGACAAGGAACAGCCCAGATCCTGGGATTCCGAGTTTTTCTGGGCTCTGCCCTTGTCCTGGAGCTGATGGACACAGCTGAACACACCCTGCCCCCGCCCATCAGCGTCAATAATTAGATCCATTTCTGCTCCAGCAGGAACTTTCTCAGCCCAAGTAATCTAATCACCCTCGAGGTGCAGGAGACGTCAGGGCCGTTGCCATGGTCCTGGGCAGGGAAGCAGAGGGGCAGGAGGGGACAGCGAGCTGTGTCCCAGCAGAGCCAGCTCTGGGGCATTAACTGCAGTGGCAGTTGTAGGGGTGGGATGGGAATGCACAGCGGGAAAGGGGGAGAGCAGGGGGTTCGCTGTGTTTGCACAAAACGCTCGTATTTTGTAGGAGTTTGTGATGATTTTCACACAGCAGTGTCAGAGATAAAGCCAGTGTTCCCTGGCCACAGCACCTCCTCCTCTCAGGGTGCTCTGGGCTGCACCAGTCCCCATCACCAGCCCATCCTTCCCTGCCCAGTGTCCCCATCCTGAGAGGATTCTCAAGGGGCGGTCGAAGGAACTGTGGGAAAATAACCAGGGAGGCTCATCCTGCTGCACAGTAGGCACCGGCCTCTGGATGAATTTTCATGGCAGAGTTTCTGCAGTTCCAAGATCACCTGACTCCTCTCCGAGGGTCTGATTCCCCAGAGAGGCAAAGCCATGCCCAGCCCCATCCTTTGCAGCAATATTGGATCAGTGGGACAAGGAAAAGCTGCCCCAGTCTGATCCCAGTGCTCTTCCAGCAACCCGTGTGTCCCTATCAATTTAAGAAGGAAGATGTTTCTTCATTTGCTTTGATTCCTCTGGGAAGCCCAGGAGCTGGAGCAGCTCCTTTGGGGCCCAGAATGCAGCAGCTGAAAGGGATTGAGGCTGTAGCTGAGTGGCTCCCTTTTCCCAGTGAGGTGTTTAACATGGGAAGGGCTTGGAGTGAGCCAAGGGGCTCCCACACTACTGGGAACCATTGGCTGAGCTTCCTCCCTGGCACATTGACCATGCAAACAGCTCACACCAGAAGTGGAATTACTGCCTTGCATCTGCTAGACCTTGAGTTTAGTGGGATAACTCTTTTCAGGCAATTTGGGAAGTCTGGCAGTCGTGCCCCTTGCTGTGGGTGCTGCCTGAGCTCCTGCACACCCAGAGCCCGTTGGACAGCACAGGTGATGTGACTGTTGTGTTCTGCTCACAGGGGCTTGAGGGGGATGCCTGAACACCCCGAGATCTGTGAGCTGGAAAAGCAGCACCAGAGAGGCACAGGGTGTTCAGAGGAGGGTGGCTCCCTGGTGAACAGAGGGATCCAGCCCATGGGGCAGGGGAGGACAGGGATGGGGACACAAAGGGATCCAGCCCATGGGGCAGGGGAGGACAGGGATGGGGGCACAGAGGGATCCAGCCCATGGGGAAGGTGAGGACAGGGATGGGAGCAGCACTGATCAGACCCCAGAGCCTCTTGGCAGTGGGACATGTGCATGGGGCAGGGATATTCCATCCAGGGATATCTTCCCCATCCCAACCAGGGATGTTCCCCATTCCATCCAGGGATATCTCCCCCATTCCATCCAGGGATATCTCCCCCATTCCATCCAGGGATGTCCTCCATTCCATCTATGGATGTTCCCCTTTCCATCCAGGGATGTTCCCCACTCCATCCAGGGATATCTCCCCCACTCTGTCCAGGAATATCTCCCCCATTCTGTCCATGGATGTTCCCCATTCCATCCAGGGATATTCCCCACTCCATCCAGGGATGTTCCCTGTTCCATCCAGGGATATTCCCCAGCTCTGCTGCCCTTTCATGGGGGATGTGGGGAGCGAGAGGCCGAGGCAAGAGAGCTGTGGCTCCCCTGGGTAGGCTCCCCTGCCCCAGTGCTGGCTGTGTGTGGCCTTTACGGCCCGTGACCAATGGCCCCGCTCAGCCCGTGCCGGCACCGGCAGCCGGGGGCTTTCATCCCAGCCAGGAATGCCAATTAAACTTTGACTTTCTCGGTGTCGCTTACCCAAGAGCTCAACTCTAACCCTTTGCCTTTCATATCGAAAATCGAGCCGTGCCACGCCTGTTAACATCTGCACAGATGTTTGGGGAGGGAGAGGAGGGATCCAGCCCTGGAGCGACCTTGCCGGTGCCGCTCCTCTCCTGGCAGCCCCGGCAGTGTTGGAGTGCGTGGCTCAGCTCCGAGATGCAGGCGGGACCTGCAGCAGCTGACACTGGGAGTCACACACACCCACCCTCCCATCAGTTTGGGCTCCAACTGCCCTGCCCAGCGCTTGCAGAATTTTAACGTGACCTTGATGCAGGGATGGGAGAAGAGCCCCCCCTCAGCAGCGCTGCAGGCTCTGCTGAGCGAGGTGATGCTTATCAGAGTGCACTGCTGGGTTTCCATAGGGGAGGAGGAATTTCCAGGGGGGTCTGTGTCCCTGTGGAGTTCTGGCCTGGCCTCGTGCCTCCCCTGGCAAAAGCAGGGCTGCCGTGGGGACTCTGGTGGAATTCTGACATCCTCACACCTCTCATGCCTTTATCTCTTGAATCCTACCAGAGCAGATGCTGTGTGCATGACCACAGGCAGAAACTCCCTGTCTGGATTTGCAGCCTCAGTTCAATGAACCACCTGAGCCCCATTCTCTCTGTTGGCAGCAGTCTCTCACTTTAATTAATCATCTCTCTATCTGCAGGGAGGACACGCTGGCTGCTGTGCCTGGCTGCAGCATGAGTCCTGCCTGTGTTTGTGGCCAGGGTGAGTGCAGGGCCGCTGGGGAGTGAAGGAAATGGGGTGCAAAGGGTCTGTGCCAAGGGCACCCTGCTGCCCCCGTGCCTGGCCCCAGCCCCACAGCTGCTGACTGTGGAGCTTTCCACGACAAAGAATGTTTTCAGGGGAAAAGCAAGGAGGAGGAGATGTGAGAGGAAGGCTGGGTGCTCTGTGGAGAAGGGACTGGTGGCCATGGCTTGCCTGGGTCGCCCACACTTGTGCCACTGACTGCAGTTTCCGTCTCAGAAGGGAGGGAACGAAAGAGCAGCAAGTGCTGTCCAGCCTGGGGGGCTGCCGACCCCAGCCACAGCCCTGCCTGCTGCCCTGCTAAAGAGTCCTTGGCATGCCAGTGGCAATTATTTCAGCTGTAAAATCTAAATTCAGCTCCTTTATTGACCTGGCCTGTAACTGGATCCTGCGTGCAAACAGTACAGAGCCTGTTTCCACAGACCTGGTTTTCCTTGAGCCTTTCAAGCTACCTTTGCTCTTCCTGGGAGTCCCTTGGGCTCCTGCAGCCAGGATCCCTCCCCTGGGTGCTGCCTCGGGCAGGGTCAGCTCTGGGTGGTGCTTCCCAGCCCATTCAAGCACTTTTCCTGCAGCGGCTCAGGGATGCCTCAGCCTTTGGAGCAGAGCTCCAGGTCTAAGCACAGGGAAGTGGTGCTGGCCAGGTTTGCAGGTGGCTTTCTGGGTCAGATCTTGTGCCAGGCCTTCCAAAAATAGATCCTTGTTTTAATCCACTCATTATTTCTTCACGGCTTTCACAAAGCCCTTGTTGTTTCTATGCACCACATCTATTTATCTTCTCCTGAACCCTCCTGCTCCAGAGCAGCAGCCCCAGCAGTTGGATGCTCCAGCCCTGCTGCAGAGCTGGGGGCTCTCAAGAACTGGGCTGGGACCTCGGGCTGGGCTCTCACTGACCCAGAGCCTGCCAGGGTAGCAGCACTGGATGCTATTTAGATGCTTCTGTGCCTGAATTGGGCATTTTGAGGAGGCTCCTGCCTCCTTTTCCTTCTCCTGCAGTTGCAGGATGGTACCCAGAGATGCCTTGGGAAATGGATGAGGTGAGAGTGGGATGAGAAGGAGCTCACTGCTGACAGGAGTGTGGCCTGCAATGGTTCTCCCCCTCTGCAGGGGAAAGCACAGTTGCTGCTGCCTTCACTGGGAGGAGGCAGGAGCAGGGGTACCTTCCAGTAATTCTCCTTCCTCCCTGGCAGCTGCCAGCTCAGGCTGACAGCTCTTCTCAGAGTTTTATTAGTGCCTGGTACAGACCTGGCCTCCTGCCTCTGCCGAATTGTCAGAGTGCTCATAAACCAGAATGATTCTGGAATAACTAATGCTGAAACTATTCCATATCATAAAGGGACAAGGGCTCCTTCCCTGCCAGAAACACTCTGCAGTGCTGCTGCTCCTGAGCCCTGGGGAGCTGCAGCAAACACGGGGCACCTCATTAAATGGAGAAGCACCCCCTTCCTGGGCACCAGAGGGTGGCACAGAGGAAAGCAGCACGGTGCATGGCTGTGCTGGGCTCACGGAGATGCCAGGCCACAGCAGGGAGATTATAGAATCCTGAAATGGTTTGGGATGAACCTTAAAGCCCATCCAGTGCCCCCCCCGCCAGGGGCAGGGACACCTCCCACTGTCCCAGGTTTTCGAAGTCCTGTCCAACCTGGCCTTGGACTCTTCCAGAGATGGGGCAGCCACAGCTTCTCTGGACATCTGTGGTATTGAAATGGGCTCTGAGATCGTCCCAGGCTGAAAAAACCCAGCTCTCAGCCCGGCTCCAAAATAGAGAGCCAAGGCCCTCAAGAGTTTCCCCACCCAGCACCCCTCCTGCTCCAGCACAGAGCTGGGGCGTCTCCAGCCCGGGCTGGCAGCTCCCCGTGGGGCTCAACCCCATCCCTCTCCCCGTGTCATGCTGGTGCCGGGTGTTGTCCTTCCTGGGAGGGGCTCAGGACCAGGCAGGACCCAGCCCGTGGCAGGATGCTGCTTCTCTGCTCATCTGCTGAGGGCGGGTGGAGGCTGCCGGGGCGAGGGATCGGCTTCTCCTCTCTGTGGTGCAGTATCTCCTTGAAGCGTGACAGCCACGATTGCTTCCAGATGTTCGCCTCCTCGCCTCCAGCCGGCTGGGGGGGATGTGGTAAAGGCCGCGGTGGAAACCCAAAGCCGGAGCAGATGTACCGTGTCAGCCCCGGCGAGGCGCACAGCTGGCCCGGAGCGGGCACCGCCGCTCCCCGGGATCCTCCGCAGGTACCGGCGGCTCAAGGGGCGGCCACGAAGCGTTCCGGGAGGCCGTGCAGCAGCTGCCCCGGGTCTGCCAAACCCTCCTTAGTGCCACTGAGACTGGGCCTTGAGGAGTGCTGTGGGGTAGGGCAGGGCTGGTGCCGCGCGTCCTGCCCTGCCCAGCCCCGCCGCCACACCGGGGATGAGGGGAAGGACTCAGGATGTCACTGGTGATGTCAGGATGGACTGGGATTGGTGACATCATGGGATAAATTGGGATGGAGGAGGGAGCTCTGCCTATAGAGGCTCTCGGCAGGCAGCAGCGGGCAGGGAAGAGCTGTGGGGAGCCTGAGGACACGCTCAGCTCTCGCCCAAGGGAAGATGTTCCCAGCTGGGAGGTGCCAGGACCTTGGGTCTCAGCTCTGCAGTGGCACCACGCTCCCCACCTGGGCTTTGCCTTCCCCCGAGGAGCTGCAGGAATATCCATCCGAGATGAAGCCCAGCAGCAGTCCTGGGGGCCTCCCCTGCAGCCTGCACAGCCCATCCTCTCCAGCCAATGCTGCGACGCCTTGGAGCTCAGCTTTTACCTTGGATCTCGCTTCCCCCCTCACACCCAGCACTCATAACAGCTATCCTCATGTTCCTCCTTCACAGAGGACTCGAGAGAAGCAATTAATCTCAGTAACAGGCTTTGAAGAGCAGAAGTGCTGCCTAAGCACTGTGCTGTCTCCTTTTGATGGGGTTAGCCATGCTGGAATATGAGCGAAGACATTTGGAGTAAATTAATAAAGAGTTTAATGACATCCAAAAGTTAGGGGGATGGAGCATTTGAAAGGGGTTTATGGCTTTATGGGCAACGGAGAGCAACGCAAAGGGCGTGTTTTCTCCATCAGGTCTGTTCTTTGGGCTCCCTGAACATGATAAATTCTTTGTGTTTTTTACCAGGGTGCATCTGTCACCCCCATCAGGCCACACTGCCACACCCCAGTGCCTGGTGCTGTCCTGG
Organism: Certhia americana; assembly: GCA_018697195.1. NCBI lineage: Eukaryota > Metazoa > Chordata > Aves > Passeriformes > Certhiidae > Certhia > Certhia americana. The sequence goes on from JAGMWU010000029.1 coordinate 3,515,472, forward strand.
CAGTGCTGCTGGTACAGGACCATGGGTGTGTGGTCATCTCCTGGCACTCCAGAGCGGGCGGATTTTTGTGACTGCCCTGGCTGGCACTGCTGCTCCTCACGCTGCCGATGCTGGCTTTGCCAGAGCCGTGGTGGGAAGGTCAGGGCACTGCAGGGCAGCTATTTAAATCTCAGTTTCCCTACAGGTGATGACGAAGAATCATTAAAATGCAGCAGGTGCCATGGCCTGTTTTGCTCTGAGACCTCAGTGCTGCAAGAGCACTGCAGAGATAATGCGTTTTCCTGGCGGTGCATTTATGAGAGTCAAGATATGAGCACTTGGCCGAGCTCCCGGAGCGAGCGTCTGATGCCGCACACCCCCTAGATGGTGTTTTTCATGTTGTTTTTATATTTTTAGCCTGATTAATACCCTTGTGGTGGCTGGAGCATGGAGACTGCTTTATGTTTTGCCAGCAGGTTCTGAAGCCAACGTGATTCAATCAGCAGCTGGTGGAGCAGGACACACTGATGCGGCAAAATGTTCTTCACCCGCTTCCTCGGCACCTTCCTGAGGGGTTGTCCCTGCCTGTCAGATGGGGTCAGCTGGCCAGGGCATCTCCTGGGACGTGACACTTTCCCTATGTCAAATTTCACGGCACAGCCTTTCCCAAAAGTGCCTTTTGCTGATAATCCCCACGGGTGCCGTGAGGAGCTGGTGGGGAGATAGTTCTGCCCCCAGATACTGCACCCAGGGTGCCCTCCCTCTGCTCCACACCTACAGCCCTGCGTGAGCACCTGGGAGAGCCTGACACCCAGAGAAAAGCCCCCAGGGTGCAGCCTGGCTCTGGGGCTCCTCCAGAGGTGCTCCAGATGTCAATCTGACTTTAATTAGCTGTTAACCAGCAATCAGGTCCCTCCAGGCCATAAAAGCTCTTAGTGACTGTAACAGCCCAGCTCACTGCTTTGAGAGCTGGGCTGGGGCTTTGGGCATTATTGTCAGGGTGCCCAGTGCCCTGTGACACCCCCAGCCCCGGGCTGCTGGCACCACGCTCTGCAGAGCTGCCAGAGGGACACAGGTGAGGGTGAGGCCACTTGCAGGTGTCAGATAAAGCATGGTGGTGCAGCAAAAACATGTCAGCTCCTCAAAACCAGACTGGAATACATAAAAGGCACAGGTACATCTCCATAAACACATGTATATGTGCTTGCATGTGGATGCAGCTATGTGTCTCAGAGAGTCCTGTCCTCATTTTCCCAGCAATCACATCTGTCTTCGCTTGGGCTGGATTGCTACCATGTTCCACATTACTGCTGCCCTGGGTTTGGCAGCACATCCCTCCTGCCTGGCCCTGGTCCTTGTGCTGCTCTGAGAGCCTTCCTTGGGCTCCGGAGCCCTGCCCTGTCACTGCAGTGTCCCTTCCTGCTCTGATGGGTTTTGCTGGCTTAATCCAAAGGGAGATCTGTGGTGGGAACATGCAGGGCTAGGGCAGACCCCGCTGGAACCTCCTCTGAGGTTTCGACATGTGTAGGGCAGTGGCTGGAGAACAGGAACAGGACTGTGCAGCCTGAACACATCATCCTGTCCTTTCCATGGGGCTGATGCACTGCCCTACAGATCTGCAGTTTTTTCCTTAATTCCAAGCTGTAACTACGCAATCAAGCTCTCCAGTGCAATAATTCCAAACCCCTTCTTGATTCCTGTATTAAATAAAGTACATTTACAGAGTATATGAATTCCAGATTCAGCCCAGGACTCCAGGGATGCATATTCCTCTCCTGGAACTTGTATATCCGGCCTGAGGATGAAAACCCCCCGAAGCCCTGAGCATAACAAGCATTTCTTGTATTTCTTCTGTCTCCGTCACATCGGGCATGTAGTGAATGCTCGGGCTGATAAACAGCATCTGGTTGGAGTCAGGTAAGGACCTCTCTGGGGATTTGGTTCGTGGTCAGCTGCCAACCTTTCTCTCCCTCCTTAATGTGCTTTTGCAGATGGATGAGAACTGCAGCCAGTCAAGGCTGTGGTTTCAGATAACGCTGGGGAAGGGGAGGGGGGAGAAGGTCGGGCTCAGGCTCTGTTCTGTCCTGCTGCCAGGGCTCTGCCCTTAATGCACGGCACATGCACCATGGAGCCCCCTCCCCTCCTGGCTGTCAGGGACCTGCACTGGATGAACTGAGCCATGAAAAGACCCCAAAGCCCATTTCCCCTCCTCGTGGTCCAGGAGGAAGGTGCCTCTCTGTGCTCACCCTGCTGGTGCTTTCAAGGAAGAGAGGAGTCATGGTCCTCTTCGTTTTGCTTGGAAATCTGGAAGTCCTGCAGGCACCTCCTGGGATGCCTCGGAGCCACTGCCAGGTTCTGGAGAGCTGTCTGAATCCGTGTTTCTCACACAGCTTTTCCTCCGCAGGAGGCGGAGGAAATTCTTGTACAAAAAAAAATGGAAACGCACCCCTTCTCGCCAAGCTAATAATTCTGCTTCCTATGGAAACCGAGGGGTCCCTGCCTTTGTGCTCTGATTCTGCCCCGAACTTCCCGGTTTGTTTTTACGCCCAGATTCGGCAGAGCACTGAAGGCTGAGGGTGTGTGAGCTGAGGTCGATCCCTGCTTGAGGCTGCATCCCAAACACCTAACAGCACCCACAGGCACGTGCTCCAGCCAACGCCCCCGCGCTGGGTTTGTTCCTTACTACGGGACTTTCTTTTTTTGTCCTTGCCAAGTTATCGTCTGCTTTAATTAATTTTGCACAGGGAGCCTGGGAGCTGCTGGTGGTTTTGAGCCTCTGGAATAGTCAGGGAAGCAATTTAATCAGCATGAGTGAGCCAAAGTTACTTAAGCGATTTGTAATAAGTTCCAGGCTCTTCCACACCAAAGGGGTTTCAGCTGAGGACAGAAACTTCCTGAGCCTGTTCTGCAGGACGGGCTCTTCATCTGCGTCTGACTGACACTTGTGTGGGGATGTGGAGCAGCCCTGAATGAGAATCCATAGAATCACAGGGTGTTTTGGGGCTGGAAATGACCTTTAAAGTTCATTTAGTCCAACCCCCTGCCATGGGCAGGGAAGTTTCAGCTCCAGCAGGGTGCTCAGAGCCCTGTACATGTACGAAAGGCCACAGCACTGTCCAAAAGTTGTGAGTGGAATTTCACCCCCAGCCACAAATATAACATATTGGTGAGCCTTAGTCTGAATTTGTCAGCCTTACGCTGACCAAGCCAATGGTGGTTCTGTTTTTTCAGAAAACATAAAATCCAAGAAATTCCCCAGTGACTAAGCAGGCGCTGTAAATCGGTTGCCATTGTAACACTGTGGGCAACATTTCATCAGCCTTGAAGAGATCAAATATACAAGAGGAGAGTGGAAAAAAGACAATAAGTGAGGAATGAACACAAAAGGCTGTGTCTTTAATTAATGCTGCTGTTTTCTTCACCATTTCCAAGGAAACTCACTTCTGATATTGAAACTGGATTTAGTATTGTGACCTGTATAACAAGATGGTGGATTTTCAGGTGTGTGAATTCTTGTCATCCACTTGGACAGGGGAAGAGAAAGAAAGGGTTCAGCAGGTGTTGCTGTGGGTTTTGCATCCCCAGTGATGGGGCTGGTTTTGGGTGCAGGGGATGCTGCTCTCCCTCTGCAACCCACGAGCCAGAGCAAACACAGCAGGTTCTCATTTGGGCTTGGCTTGGCTTTCCTCTCCCCTGCCATCTGCCCCGCAGGGAGGGAGGGCCAGGAGGTTGTACGGGAACCCCTCGTGTCCTCCCGCAGCCGCTCAGGGCTGTCCCCCGCAGTAGCAGCAGCAGCAGCTTTTGGCTTTTGACTTCATGTATTTAAGTTATTGAAATCTGTGATGAAAACGCTGTTTCCCCCTTTCTCTTCTTGCTGGGAACTTCATGTGGCTGTGTATATCTCTGTGTGTTGTTTCTGCAGCCCGGCAGTGCCCTGGCTCTGCTGCAGTCGGGATGACGATGCTCCTGTGCCCCCGTCCCCGCCTCGCCTCGGGGGCAGCGGCTCCTGCGCCGAATCCGCGGCTGCTCCCGGTCCTTGGTGCCCCATCAGCCCAGCCCAGCCCCTGGAGGATGTGCCAGGTGGGCTGAGCACGTCCCACATGTGCTTTGCTGCGATGTGGCTGCGGCATCCGGCACAGGCGAAACCGCCGCGAGAGCAGATGCTGCTCCCGGGACTCTGCTTCATCTCCCTGCCCTGCTGCTCATGTGGGGCTGAAGGGATGAGATCCAGCTCATCCCCGGGGCTCCCGGCTGGGGCTGCAGGCTTTGAATGCCTCTGTGCAGGAAAGCATCCGGCCTGGGGTAGGGAAGAGCCGGGAGGTGTCTCCCCAGCCCGGGCTGAGGCTGCAGCAGCACGGAGCAGGTGCCAGGAGCTGGCAGGGCCCAAAAAAACGAGGGGAGAAATCCCAGCCCTGGGTTTGGGACACTGGCATGAAGAGGATCCCAACTGGGCTGGCTCTGGGTCCCCAGCTCCTGCACTTAGGGATGCCCTGACAAGCTCCTGGTGCTGATGTTCCCTGCCCACCCACAGCCACGTTCCCACTTTGCAGGGGAGGCTGGGAGGGAGTGTAAATGAAACCCACACAAAAATCAACTTAATTACTGGGGAATAAAGATCCCATTATTCTCTCTGCCCTGAAGCAAGAAAAAGAAATTTCCCTCGTTTCCTTCCTAAATTCAAATGTGAGTTTATGGGGAAGGTGTGCCTGGCAGGGGAGCAAGAGCAACAGGAGCTGGTGGGGATGGTGCTGGCGGGGGTCTCAGTGGCACAGACCCCAGCTCCAGTGCCCTGGCAGCACCACAAGACTCACCTGCACAGCTCAGGAGGAGGAGGAAGGTGCTCCCTTTGGCTCCCCGGGGTTCTGTGATCATGTTCTTCCCAAGGATCTCATCTTGCACCAGGTTTGCACCAGCCTGGAGCCCAGGCAGGAGAAGGTTCTGCCCCAGTTCCCAAAAATGCAGCCTTGTTCAAAGGGAGCAGAGCTGTCCCCACCAGCCAGGCGGCTCCAGAGCTCCCTGTGGCCTGACTTTGTGGTGATGCTGGGAGCTGGGTGCTGTTTTTTCCATGGAAGTGGAAGCTCCCAGTCTAAACCAGTCCAGCTTTCACCCTTGATCACCAAGCCCAGGAACAGGCACACACCTGGGTTGACAAAAACCATCAGCTGGGCAAAACTGGTGCTTTTGGGAGGAAAACAGCTGAAAATGCATTTTTCTGGCAGCTTGACAGTTGCGTCTTAAACAAGACATTTTAAACTTCTACTGCAAGCCAAAAGAAGTTGTAATTTGAATATACAGCATGGCACATTCCTCCAAAATTGATCATAAAGTTCTGCTGAAACACAGGCACGGCCTGAGTAAAATAAATATTTTTGCTTCCCGAGAAGTGAAAGGTCTGGCCAGAGACTCAATTTATAATATTTTTAGCAGGTGATTCATCGAAGAGGGAAAAAAATACCCAGGGCAGCTGAATTCAGCAATGGCTCTTTGTCTCAGCAGGGCCAATGAGTCCTGGCATGTCAGGAGCTGCTGTGGTGAAGCTCCTTGGCTGGGGCCCTGCACAGACACAGAATCTTTTTTGGGGTCTCTTTGAGCCCTCCTGATCAGGACCTGTTCCTGATGTGTGGCTGCAGCTCCTCGGGTGCTCCTGGCTGCTTTGAGGATGAGGCTGTCACCACAGTGAGCTCTGGGGCTGTGCATCCATCCTGCTGGGGGTCCCCAGTGCTGCAGCCCTGGCACTGGGGCACTTCTCCCTTCCAGAGCAGGAATGGGATGGGCAAGGACAGAGGGCCCTTTGAGGTTTTGTTTGCCCAGAGCAGCTTCATGAGCTGTGGGTTTGGATGGGGTTCCTTGACTGCATTGCCGAGGGCTGAGGATGGAAAACAAAACCCTTTGGCCTTTCCCATCTCCAGATCCAACGGTGCAGTTTTCTCTTTTCCTCCCCACAGGTCCTGACTCTTCCCAGGCACAGGAACTGGGGGAAAGTACAGGCAAAAAGGGATTTCTCCACATCCCCAAGGCTGAGTTCTTCACTTTATGTGCACACAGGTCAGTCCATGTAGCCCTGGGGGGGCGGCACAACCCCAGGACTGGTCACCGTGGCTCTGAAGCCACAGTGAGGTGCAGGCATGGCTCTGGTCCTGTGGCCAGGGATGCCAACAGTGACCCAGAGCCCTCCCTGCTCTCCTGGGTGAGAGCAGGGTGGTGCAGCAGAGCCGTGGCCCCACAGGGAGTGTCTGGGGCTGGAGGGCACTGAGTGGTGACCGATGCCTTTGGGCCCCTCCAGTGCTTGTGGCCAAAATAAAAAGAGTGGTCTTTGAGAGAGCTGCTGGCGATGCACGAGACACCTGCTCCCAGCTATAAAAATGGATTAGCTGCATTGCATCTGGAGCCCATCCAGGCAGCAGTGCCTTCCCCAGCATCCCATTTGGCACGCAGAGCCCACTGCCTGAAGACGCAGCACAGAGCAGTCTGGGGAGAAGCTTGCAGAGTTAAAAGGAGGGTCTGGAGGCTGTGAGCCTCTCTGGGTGGAGAATCAGAGAGCTGGGAGCAGCCCCAGACGTGGTGCTATCACCAAGGCTGGGTCTTGCCCCCAGAGCCCCTTGCTAAGCCCTCCCATTGTTCTCTGGAGGTCCCAGTGTGCTCCCAGCTGGCCGGGCTCTCTGCCGGGGTGCAGACTCCAGAGCAGCAGATACTAACTCATTGTATTCCAGTGCTGGAAGGGCTCCATGGTCCAACACAAACCGAGTGGTGAGATATTCAATCAGAGGAAACCCTGCTCTTTAACAGAACATCCCAGGCACGCAGCCTCGGAGGTGCTGCCTTAGCCCTGCCCTGGGAACCTGCACCCAAGGCCAGGGAATTCCACGGGGGCCTGCAGGGACATCTGCTGGGACCTGCTGCTGCTGGTGTGGCCCTGCTGTCCCCCAGGGCCCGGTGGGGTGAGGAGGGTCCTGCTGGCCGTGTGCCAGAGCAGCAGCTGGGCACAGCCTTGGCAGCAGTGCTCTCCTGCACTCTCATGACAGAGGAGCAGTGAGCAGCTCAGGAATATCCCAAAACAATGGCTGTATGCCTTTCCTCCATTCACCTGGAAAATCTTATTCCCCTGCTAGACATCTGCCATAATGCAGCCCTGCCTGGAGTGTCATCCACACGTGGGGTTTCTGATGCTCTGAATACCAATGATTTCAGGTCCTCCTGCAGCAATCTCCACCCCAAAAGATGCAATAAGGGAATCACATTTGCGTGATTGCTACAGGTCTGGTTTTATCACATGGTCAGTGTGCCACTTGGTCCCCAGTGGTCTGGTTTGGACAGACACACTCTGCAATCCCTTCACACATGGCAGGACCAGCTCCTGGAAAACAACTGTCAAGGTCAGGGCTGCAACCAGCAGCTCAGGTTTCCAACTGATTTGCAGTGCTTGGGGAAGCTCCCAGAGCTGCAGCATGGTTCTGCCACGCCTCATCAAAGGTGGGATGTTGGGATGTGCAGGGTTTGGAGCAACCTGCTGACCAGCTGGGGAAGGCACAAGGATGGAGAGCTGCAGGATGCCAGATTCCCCTGGGTGGAGACCCAGGAGGGACTCCTGCAGCTCTCTGGGCAGCCTAGGCCACCCCAGCTCCTCTGTGACCCTCACCTGGAGCCAAACACTAGCAGCACCCCCAGGAAGGGCAGGAAAGCAAAGAGGGGGCAGGAAATGAACGTGGCCTAAGGCTGAGCTCGCTGACCGAGCTGTGGCCAGGGTGATGCAACCAGGGTCAATTAAGCTGCTACCACACAGCCTCACAGGGCACATTAAATGCCAATTTTCTGCACTGCTGAAGAGGTAAAGAATGAAAATGAGACCCAACAGGAAGTTCCAGCTGAAAAGAAAAACCACTTGGGAGATGGGAGATGACGGCTAGACTGGGGCCAGCGATGAGACGAGCAGGCAAGCACCCTGTGCCCACTGCTACAGCAACCTCCGAGGCTCCAGCAGCTGGGAGGAATGCTGTCCTGCCCCAAACCCTGGGGACAGCACGGGTCCTGGGGCGTTGGAATGGGCTGGCAGCACACAGAGCCAAGCCTGGCCGAGTGTGGGTGCTGACACAACAGCCACCCCAGCCAGATGGATCCTCTGCCCCCTGTGCCCTTCAGGGCAGAGAAAGGGATGGATGGGAAGGGTGAGCAGACAGGGAGCAACCCCCAGAAGGCAGAAGCAATGGGGGCTGCTGGGCTGCCACTGCCCACCCTGCTGGGCCAGGTGAAGCCGTGTCCTTTCCAATCACTGACCTCCTGCTTTTTGCAGGTAACAATGAAAAGGTAGTGGTTTATTCCCCCTGCTCGGATGCCGTGGGTGGGTCATGGGTGTTTGGGAAGGTAATTCCGGGCAGGGCACAGGGCACGGAGTAGGGCACTGCGGGAACAGACGGCACATTTTGTTTGCAAGGGGAAGTTCCCCGTCTAAGCGCAGTTTGCTCCTCAGAAGCGACACCCCTGCTGACGCTTTCCGAAGACGAAATGGCTGCGCGGAGCCCGTGGCTCATTGCCGCTCCTTGTGCTCCCTCTGCAGGAGCGGGCGGGTGCCGGGGCCGGGGGGGGGCGGGGGGCCCGGGGGGGGCCCGGGGGCCCGGGGGGGTCGGGGGGTGCCGGGGTCGCGGCCAGCCCACGCTCGGAGCCCGCACCAGGCTGGCACTGCTGGCACCAACCCTTCAGGGTGGGGCCGGGGGGGTTTCACCCGTCTTGAGCCGATTTCCGTGGGCATGTGGTGGGCTGAGTCCTGCCCGGAGGGACGTTCGGGGACCAGGCTGAAGTTTGGGCTTAGGGAAACAGGGGGTCGATGGCCTCAGGACTGCGGGGAAAGGGGGCGGCGGGGGGGACCTGCCCCGGGGGGAGCGGGAGCTGAACGGGACCGAGAGGCTGCGGCAGGCAGGGATGCTCACAGAGCAAACCTCAGTGCCAGCTGTGAGAGCCGCTCGCTGCGCTGGGGCCCAGAACAAAACCTTCGCACCCTTCCAGCTCCTGTGCTCCAGAATGTGTCCCCAAATAAACCTCCCGCTGTCCCCACTGCCCCAGGACTGGGCTCCAGGAGCTGCCGCCTCCTGCCCAGCTGCTCTGAGGAGCTCCGTGGCTCCGTCTGTCCCTGTCACATCTCTCACGAGGCAGCCGGGGCAAAGCGGCATCCCTGGGCGTCATCAATCCGCGGGCGCATCCGCTGCTCCTCGACCTCCTTCCTCAGCCTCGCACAGCTCAGGAGCAGCTCCCACTCCTTCTGTAAGCAGAGAGTTTCCCTCCCCGTCAGGGGCCAGGCTGCCAAATTCCAGTCGAGAGCACATTTTTACGGCATGACACCAGTGGGGCCCCGGCAGGAGATCCAGGCGTTCGTTCACCCGCCGGTACCGGAGCAGCAGCGCCGTGTCCGGGTCAGCCGGCGCCGTGCGCCCGCTGCTCTCCTCTCTCTCTGCCCGTGGAAGCGCTCGCCAAACATTACAAAACATCCTCCTTCCTTCCCCCCGGCTACGGGGTGCAGAGACACCCGCACCGCCCGGCCCTCCCCACCCCGTCCATCCCCTTCCTTCCTCCCGGCTCCTTCCCAGGCAGCCGCTCACGCCAGTGGCTTTCCAGGGAGCCCCGGGACAGGTAGCAGAGAGTGACAGAGCTTGGGACAAGGCTGCAGCTGCAAAGGTAGGAAGGAGAAGGGAGCTGAGGGCTGGGACACTCACCCAGAGCTTGCCTACATCAGGCTGGAGGGAGGAGGAGAGCAGGGAGCGAGGGCTGCTCGGCTGCCCAAGGTGCGGAGCTGTCCCAGCTCCCCCAGCCCAGCCCCTGGAAGGCACCTTTGAACAGCACGGCCTCCTGCCGCTTTGCCCTGCCAGGGAGCTCGATCTGCCTCGGCAGAGCGGGGCACAGGCACCTGCCGGGCCGTGTGGTCACTCCGGGCTCTCCTCCAGAGCCCTGGAGCCGGCCGGGATGCGATCTGCCGCCTTGTTGTGGCTCTGTTTGGGTTGCTAAGGAGGAGCTGCCAGAGGCAGACAGGATGATGTGTGCTGGCACGCTGCTCCGCGCCGCCTGCGCTCCCTCGGGACCCTCGGAGATGCCACCAGAGCTCTGAGCGGGTGGGGACGGCTCGGGCACAGCCTCCGAGGCGCTTGTGCTGCTGCTCTGCCAACCCCAGTGGGCAGAGCTGAGCTGCTCCAGGTACGCCCCAGGTGCACCTCGAGCCAGCTGCGGGCAGGTTTGGAGCCGGTGGCGTTTAGATGGGAGGCTCCAAGGAGGCATTTAAACACCGGCCATGTGACAGAGCGGGCTCTTACTCACAGTGCCTGGAAACCTCTGTAAACCTCTGCCCCGGGCAGCAGAAGGGCTTGGCTGCCTCTTTCCCAGGCACATGGAAATTTTCCATGGAATTAGCACAAGGATAATTATTACCATCTGCCCCCTTGCAGACCAGAGCCGTCCCAGCGGCCAGCTCTGGTGCTCCTCGGGGTGTGGGACGAGCCGGGGGTGCAGGAGCCCCACCTGAGCTGAGTTCTGCCGCCAAAGAGGAGATCCTTACACCTGGGGTACATCTGGCTGCTCCGTGTGCCTGTGGGCGCTGCCAGCCCTGCCCGGGAGCTCTGTGGCATTGGCTGCTTGGGACTCTTTAAGGTCCTGTCACACTTGGCACAGCCGGGGAGCAAAGCAGCTCTGTCCCCTCCAGACCTCCAGGGTGGGACTGCGGGCTGCTCTGGGACTCCTGGGGGTCTGAACAGCGCCTGCCACTGCTCTAAGGTCGAGGCTGTGGCTCACAGATGGTGACACTGATCCTTCCTGTTGTCTTGAGGGACTGGGAAAAGCTTAATCAGGTTTTTTCTTTGCTAGTTTGTCAGGTTGAGGGAACTCTGGGGAGCGTGGTGGAGGAGTCACCATGTGCCCTCAGGGTTCTTTTGGATTTGGAAACTGGTTTTCTCTGCTGGTATGCTACATAATTGTCATTTAATTTTGGTGCCTTCCCCCTCCTGAACTTTCCCTCCAGTGTCTGCCCAGAAAGCCAGCAGTTTCCCAGCAATCTGTGTGTGTTTACTCCTCACAGGGTGGGATCCTGCCAAGGAGGGTGGGGACTGTGGCCAAAATTGCCGAGCATGGAGCCACAGAGCTGGCATGTCACCCACTGCCTGTCCACAGCTTGCTTGGCATCCGTGGGTCCTGCCCAGAATTTTTAATGCTGCTTTTTAGTGTGTGTGTGTGTGTGTGTGTGTGCTGGAGCCTTGGCTCCTGGTCAGATTCACCCCTCCAGTTTAGATCTCTGCTCCGACAGGATGGGATTTTATAGGAAATGCTGAATTCCTGCCGCTTGGTAGCGGCGCTCAGCTCCGCAAAGCCTCGTGGAAGCAGATTGCAGGGATAAAGCTGCTGGAGTCTGGATTCAGCAGGCAGGTCCTGGAGTGCAGGCAGGTCCTGGCAGCTCCTGTCCCGATGGAGATGTGGTGTCCCAGCTTTGCCCAGCCGGGCAGGGCAGCATTTCCAAATGCACCGCTCAGAAATGGCTGGAGGAAATTCCTTTGAACCCAAAGGATGGGAACCAAAGCACCAAGCCCTGGAATTCTGCCCATACCAGAGCCTGGCCCTGGGCACGCTGCCTTCACAGAAGGATGCTGTGCAGGGACTGAACATCCCTTCCCAGAGCTCACTCCTGCTCCATCCCAGCAGCAGGGATGTGCAGAGGCAGAGCTCCTCCTCAGCTGCAAGGAGGAGACAGCGACACACGTAATGTGCAGAGTTTGGCCTTTACAACTCAGGCAGGAAGCCAGAGAACTCCAAAACCCACTCTGAGGGCTGCATCTTAGGCCTGAGAACCCAAAAGTCACCTCCTCACCATCTCCCCTTGCTGCCACAATCCCTCAGGGCCTGGGGGCTTCTGTCTCCAGCCTGACCCCCTGGAATCCCCCTCTGGCCTGGCCAGTTTCCCCAGCAGGGGAAAGCAGAGGAGCAGGACCCCGTGGGAGCTGCCAGGCTGTGGCACGGATTTGGAGCAGACCTTTCCCTGGGCTGTGCTCAAAGCCATTTCCTGATGGGTTTTCCCCCACCAGTGCAGTGCCAGGAGGCTGCAGCACCCCCGGGCAGGTGGTGCAGGCACAGAGGGGTGCAGGGCACTGCCCAGCCCTGCCTGCATCGCTGCCAGGGATTATCTGACCTCCTGCAGCAGGCAGGGCCCCACGCCACGTCCCTCACGGCTGTCACCTGACTCAGCCCTGGTGACCGACCACGGTGACCGACCGCAGCCTCCGACTTCTCCCCAGCCCGCCGGGAGCAGAGGTAACGCTCTCTCCTTCCAGGGGCGTTTCTGGGGGGGTCGGGGCCGTTGTGGGAGCCCGCGTGCATGCAGAGGGGTCCCCATGGGTGTGCATGGCTGAGGGCACACTGGGCACAGTCATAGGCAGGAGAGCAGTTGAGCCTGGCAGGGCATTTTTTCATCCAAGGAAGGTTTGTTTGGTTTTTTTTTTGGTTTTTTTTTTTTTTTTTTTTTTTTTTTTTTTTTTTTTTTAGGAAGGTGAGAGCTTTCAAAGGCATTGACACTTTTCTTGCCAAAACACCACTGGAACTCCAGCCAGAACACCCTGACTGACAGGGAAAAAAAGAGATTAATATTCCAGTTTTCAGTTTCTCAAAAGTAAAAAGCCCCAAATGTTGTCAGAAATGGATACGTTATCAGGCACTTTAATTAAAATGACTCCAACCAGGACGTTTCCTTAGCAGGGTCACCTCTGAGCTTTTAAAGTGCGACCTTAAATCTTCCTCCCCTGAAGGGGTCTGGCTGCTCCTGCCATCGGGGCTGGCTGTTTGGGTCCCCTGCAAGGCAGGATTTGGGGCAGAGGCTGTTCTCAGGGGAGAAATGTCACCAGCACTTTACCGGAGCTTCTTGACAGAGCTCAAGTGCCCTAGACAAGGGGCTCAGACCCCAATTCCTCGATGAATGTGCAGTGTGAGAGGCTGGTGCCTGGTGAGACCGGGTCAATGAGCAGGTTTAGCCAGGGGAACAGGGAAAATTCCTTCATGGAGAGAGTTGTCCAGCCTTGGCACAGGCTGCCCGGGACGGTGGTGAAGCCCCCGTTTGTGGAGGGGTTTGACAGACGTGTAGATGTCTGGGAACATGGGTCAGCGGCAGCCTCGGCAGTGCTGGGGTAACGTTGGACTCGATGGTTTCGGAGGCTTTTTCCATCCTGAGCGATTCCCTGGATCTCTTATTCCCACTGTCACCAAACCAGCCCCCGCCCAAGCCCCGCACTTGCTCAGGTTCTGCCTGGAGCTGCGGGAGGGGTCCGGGGATTCCCGGAGGTTCTGTCCCGCCGGGAGGGGTCCGGGGGTCCACCCCGGTTCTGCCCCCCCCGAGAGGGGTTCGAGTTCTGCCCCTCCAGGAGGGGTCTGAGGGTTCCCGGCGGTTCTGCTCAGCCGGGAGGGGTCCGGGTTCTGCCCCTCCAGGAGGGGTCCGGGGGTTCCCCCGACGGTGCGAGCGGGCGCACCGGGCACCCCCCGCTCCCCCCGGGCCCGGCCGAGCCCCCGCCCTCCCTCCCTCCCTCCCTCCCGCCCGCGGGGGAGGGACGCGCCGGGGCCGGCGGAGAGGCAGCCGCGAGCCCGGCCATGGGGGCGGCCCCGAGCCGGGACCCCCGAGCCCCCCGGTGAGTGTGGGGGCGGCGGGTGGCGGTCCGGGGTGGGTCCAGGTCCCCCCGCAGCCCCTTCCCACTCGTGGGACTGGTCCGGGCTCACTGCGGTGACAGGGGCAAACTGGGGGGTGAAATTTAATTTGCAGGGAGAAAGTTCCTTTCCCCTTTCTCCTTCCCCTTTCCCTTTTCCCCTTCCCCCTTCTCCCTTTTCCCTTTCCCCTTCTCCTTTTCCCCTTTCCCCTTTCCCCTTTCCCCTTCCCCCTTTCCCCTTCCCCCTTTCCCCTTCCCCCTTTCTCCTTCCTCCTTTCTCCTTCCCTCTTTCCCCTTTTCTCCTTTCCCCTTTTCCCTTTACCCTTTCCCCTTTCCCCTTCCCCTTTCCCCTCCTCCCCAGCCACCCCTCTTTCCCCACCCATGGGTACCCATCGCTGTCTCAGCTCCCCGGAGCTCCCAGCTGCAGCTCAGCCCCGTGGGTTCCCCCAGGGAAGCTGGGGTGCCTCTGTACCCCCAGTCCTGGGGTGCGGGGTGGTGCCAGCGCTGCTGCTCCCAGGCTGGGGAGAGCTGGGAGCTGGTGGGGGTCTGCAGGCTGGGGAGAACTGGGGCTGGGCTGGGGGAGCTGCTCCCCACCAGCTGCTCGGGTACTGGGAACCGAAGAGAGACGCTTGCTGGGATCAAAAGGAAAAGTGGAAACATTTTATCTGTAAATTAACCAAAATGTTGTTGAGAACAGACATATTTTCTTTCAGTGTAAGGCCGTTACTTAATTCCCTGTAAGGCCGTTTGTTTGCAGACAGTGGGCTCAGACAAGGAAAAGGAGTGCGTTCTGCCCTTGTAACTACTCAATTTCCCTGCAGTCATCTCCTACCTAGACATTGGAGGAGTTTTCAGGTGGAAAACCCATCCCAGTGTTCCCTGCATGGCTGGAGCTGCTTCTTTCTGCCCCGTTCAGCTGTTTCTCCTTCCCACCTGTTTGCTCCACCTTGAGCAAACTTTGTTTTGTTCCTCCCACCCTTTATCATCTTCCTGGTCCCCGTCCCCATCCTGGCTGTTGTCCTCACTCTTTGCTGTCCCCATTCCTGCTGGTTCCCCAGGGTATGAGTTCAGGTGCTGCCTGCATTTTCCAAAATGCCTGAGTCTTGGGTAAACTCAGGGATCCAAGGCCTGACAAGCACCTGATAAAAGCATTCCTGCCACATAGCACAGATATTTTTAGCAAACTGAGCAAAGCAGTTGAAGGGGGAGTCAATAAGCTGCATGATGAAGGCAGCTGCTTGTGTTCATCCAGCATCCGTGTGGAAATGGGGCTGGAGCCTGTTCCTTTTGAAATGAGCTCGCACCCACACGAGCGCATCAGCGAGATTAAGCTGTGGTTGGCATTTTTAAAATGCAGGAATAGCAGAGCATTCATTATCCCATCGGTCCTTTTCAGTGCAACCACAAATGTCTGTATTTATTCATTTGCTGGCAGCCTGGTGGGGAAAGGCAGCTGGAGCCCGGGGCTGGCTGCTGGTGTCCAGGCTCGCGTGTGACAGTTGTGTCCTTTATTTCTATTTCTGTAGAGCCGTTTTGATGGAATGTGTAGCGATGGGAACTGTCACGTCCCAGGCCGTGAAGGGTCCCGAGGGAGCTGAGCTGCTCGGCAGCGCTGTCCCATCGCTCTGGAGCTCGGCAGCGCTGCCGCAGCTATGACACCCCGGCCCCTGCTGTGCTCTGGCGGGCAGATGGCAGAGCCCGAGGGTGGCAGGAGGTGGCTTTTGTCTGCCTTGAATTCCAGGGCGTTCGGTGCCGTTCTGCTCGGGCCGGGCTGTGCTCACGGGTGTGCAGGCTGAGGTTCTGCCAAGGTCGGGAGGAGCAAAAGGAGCCCTGTGCTTGCTCCCCGAGGCCGGAGCGCTCGACAGCCCTCGGAAAGCCATCCTGGGGAGCCCTCTAGCGAGAGCAACGTCCGCCCGGGCCCGCCGAGCTCCCGAGAATGCCGCTGAGCCCGGGAGACGCTCCGGAGGGCTGTCACACCTAGAGGGATACACCGGAACGCTCCCGCACCTGGGGAACGCCCGGGATGCTCCAGATGCTGCCGCACGCAGAGGGATGCTGGTCCCTGATCAATAGGATAGGTTGGAATGAAACTAAACAGCAGGAAAATGCTCCTGAAACGCCTTGGACCTCCTTTCCTGGAGGAGATAAATGCTCTGTGGATAAAGTGCTTATTACAAGCCGTGGGGGAGATTCGCACAGTGAAGTACGGATTGATGTTTTGTCCGTGTGCTGCTCTCTGGGTTGTCGCCGCCATCCCCTGCTGTCCTTGTGCCCCACCCTGGCATTCCTGCAGGAAGCCGGACCTTAGTCCTGGTGGGGGAGCGAGAGGCCCCACTGCAGAGGAGCAGAGAGGCAGGAGTGGAGAAGAGAAATTAAACCCCGCAAAAGATCTGTTTCTGAGCTAGAAATGTCAACGCTGGCTGCTGTGCCGTGCCCAGAAAAGCTTTGCAGCCAGAAATAGATGTTCTCCTGCCTGATGAAAGGGCTGAGAAGGGAAATTCCAGGTGCACGCCTTCCTCTGGCCTGGGGCACTGCGGCTGCAAACGCCGCGGGTGTGGCTGTGTGATACCTGTTCCACAGCGTTATTCCCTTCACCCTTCCTGGGGACCGAGGTGCAGGGCAGGGACACTGAGAGGAGTTGTGCACGCTGTGTTTTTGGGGTCAGGCGCTGCTGCCAGACGGCCACAAAGAAGTTCATCCCCAGTGTGGAGGGAAGGTCCATCTACCCCTGGATTCGGCTGTCTTCCTGCAAGGATAAACATGAAAAGCTGAGCAAGGTTTTGCTTCTTTTTGCAGCTTCTGTGATGACAGGGCTCTTCTATCTCCAAAATATTTGTGTCTCCACCTGTCCTCTGTGCAGCAGGGGCCGCTGCTCTCCCCCTCCTGGGGAATCCAGGCAGTGTGTGAATCGTGGCTGTAGTTTCTGGGTAGTTCAGCACAGCCGCTGCCAGAGACATCCAGGGGTTGGACATCCCCTGTCCCCGCGTCTGTGCAGGGCTTGGCACAGTGAGTCCTGTGACAGCAGCGAGGGAGGTGACAGCGGTGCCAAGGACAGCCTGTCCAGCTGCTGTCTGTGTGGGCTGCACCTCCCCGTGTGGATGGAAACTGCTGGCAGGTGTTTTTAAACAGGTCAGCATCCTCCCTGCTCTGCAGAGATGTGTTTGCTGATTGTGCCAAGCAGCGTTTGGCAGGCAGAGCCTGCGGTGTGACTGGCAAAGTCAGGTTATCTCCTCGCTGGTGATTTGCCAGGCTGGGTCAGGTGCCAAGCTGGAAAATGCCACTCGAGGCATTTTCTTAATTGCTTATCGGGAACAGCAAGTGGAAGCAGGCTGTGCCCCTGCACTGCTCTGCTGTCTTCCTGCCCCAGGGCTCTGCAAGTCAGTGTGGTCCAGTCCTGCCGATCCTGTTCCTGCCGGCTCCTTCCCCGGGGTGATGGGTGGGAGCGGGGGGTGCTCGCTGAGTGCACCGTGTGTGTACAGCCTGCACAAGGACAGGTCCTGATGATTCCCTGTGCCCCCGTTTCCCCATCCAGCAGCTGGGGGCTGTAGGAGTCAGCCTGTCACATGCAGCTCCGTCCCTCTGCAGCGGTTCCCTCATCCTTGCTGCGGTGCCAGCGCCGCTGCTGCTCCTGCTCGGGCTTCTCTTTCCCCGTGAGGTCCCCGCAGAGCTCCTCGGCTGCTCACACGGCGGCGATGCCGTCACTCCTGCTGGTCCTTGGGTTCAGTGGGAGGTGGGAAGGGGAAGCAGGAGGAGGATGAGGTCAGGCTGCAGCGTGTTGCTGCAGCGCGGCTCACGCTGAAGATCTTATGTAAAATTCATCTGCAGAAATCAGCTCTGCCTCTTCGGAGCAGGGAAGTGGGCTGTGCTCTGCTCACGGCAGCCATGGGCAACAGGATGTTGAGCTTCTGCTTTTGCTTCAGACTCATGGGTTTTGGTTAAGCTTCAGTAAGAGTCACCTGGTCCCCTCTTGCTCGGTGTCCAGGGCAGCAGGGGAGTGTGCAGGACCCTTTGTCCCCAGGCCCTGGGAATGTGGGCCCAACATGGTTCAGGGGCTGAGGTGTTCCCTGGGGCCCATGAGCTTCTCCTGCCACTGACCTGTGGTGGGAACTGGCAGCACCTCAGCTTTGGTTCACCCAGAGAAATGCTTGGGAAGGTTTAGAAGCATTGCGAAAGAGGGTAAGAGATTTTCTTTTCAAGAGGATGGGCAGTAAAAGCACACAGGAATGACACATATATCTAATAAGGACACCACGAGAGAGAAGCTTGGGAGAAAGGATCCCTGAAGGGAGGTTATTTGAGATGCTCTACGGTGAGGAATGAGCCCTTTGAAGCTTCTGACAGAGGCTGGTGTCAGAGGCAGCCAGACCAGATGGACAGGTCTGCTCTGGCCCAGGGGCCTCTCTGTCCATGCAGAGGCATTCCCAACCCCCAGAGCTGGCTGATGATTCACAGGGAAGCACCAGCCGTGGGCTCAGCCTGCCACGGGAGCTCTTGGTGTGGTCAGCAAGGGCCAGCAGCTCTTCTCTGCAACGGGCTGGGTTTGTTTCACAGCAGGACAGCTGTCTGCCATTTCCATTTCATCCCTGGGACCTGTTGCTGGGACTGGGATAAACCAGTCAGGGTTCCAGGGAGCTGCCAACTGTCCAGAGCCAGCAATGCCACTGCCCGTGACAGATCTGCTGCCAGAGCCCTGGACATTCCTCACGGTGCTGCAGCCACTGCACGGTGTCAGAAATGTTATCCTCCTCTCTCTAGCAAGCCTGTGGGAGGTGATGAATTTGGGAGTGGGAGCCC
This sequence comes from Certhia americana, assembly GCA_018697195.1. Lineage (NCBI taxonomy): Eukaryota > Metazoa > Chordata > Aves > Passeriformes > Certhiidae > Certhia > Certhia americana. The sequence continues at coordinate 3,533,894 of JAGMWU010000029.1, forward strand.
TCGTTAGGGAAAAAGTTCCTGAGGGAAAATTCCCGGGAGAGGCCAGCAAAGTTGATTTTTGTGCGAACTGCTGGCTGTTATTTTTAAACAATAGTTTAATAAATAAATAAACTTGCTGCCACGGAAGGATATAGCGTCAGGCAGGGCTGTTGAGGCCGGTATTTCCTCGGAAAAGGGAAAGGACAGGTGTTTCCCTCCCCTCTGCTCCTGTCCCCTGTGTTTGGCTCCTCAGCTCTGGGACACCCCCTTCCTTGGGCCAGGTTTCCCAGAGAGGGGAGCATTCCCGGCGGGACCGAGCCTTCCTGGGCTCGGTGAGGATTCCCGGGAGCCGCCTGCCCCCTTAGCAGTTCCCCGCCCGCGTGGGGTCTTCTCTGGCACGTCCAGAGTGGAAAGAATCTGTGTCCTGCCGGCTCTGTGACAGCACAGGTGCAACCAAATAAATGTGGGATAAACTGGCGGGGGTCTGGTTTCACTGTCCCCTGCCCTCTCAGGCGGGGGGGAGGGAAGGCAGGGCCCCCCAGGGGTGACAGCGATGCGCCCCGGCCCCGCCTTGGGGCAGGAATAGGTGAATTTGGGAGTTCGCCATAGGAAAGAAGAGCAGCGGCTGTCACCTCCGGCCGGGAGGGGCGGCGAACCGGAGAACCCGACATCTCTCGGGGTCCGGGGGTCCGGGGGGGGGGGCGCGGGGGAGCGGGGCGGCCCCTCCCGCCGGGCGGTGCCGGGGGCGGGCGCTCCCCGCCGGCAGCAGCAGCGCGGAGCGGGGGCGGGCGGCCCGAGCCGAGACGAGCCGAGCGGAGCAGAACCGGGCCGGGCCGAGCCAAGGAGAGCCGAACCGGGCCGGGCCGAGGGGAGCCGAGCCGAGCCGAACCGAGCCAGGCCGGGCCGAGCCGAGCCGAGCCGAGCCGAGCCGGGCGCGATGGGGGCGGCGGCGGCGCGGCCGCAGTGAGCGAACCCGGCGAGCAGCGCAGCGGGGCCGATGGCGTTCAGCGCCTGGCAGATCCTGTCGCCGGTGCAGTGGGCCCGCTGGACATGGTCGGCGGTGCGGGGCGGGGGCAGCCCCGAGGAGGGGGACGGCGGGGCCGGTGCTGCCGAGGAGGAGGATGATGAGGAGGACCAGGACCCGCCGGCGGGGGGCTCGGCTCTCGGCTTCAGGCAAGTCAAGAACCGCCGCGGTTCTTTCCGTGCCCGCCCTCCCTCGGCTCCCGCACCCACGCGGGGCTTGCGGGGCTGCGGGCGCGTCCTCCCCGACCCTCTGCCCGTCCGCCCCTCGCTCCCCGCTCGCTGCCTGGCTGCCGGGGACCCCGCACCGCTCCGCGCCGCGCCGGGGGCCTGGGGGGCCGGGAGCTGCTTCCCGGAGGATGCTGAGGAGCTCAGGGCCGGAGCAGCCGTGCGGGATGCCGCGGGGCTGCGTGTCCTTGGAGGCCCGTGCTGTGTGCTCGGCGCAGGAACGAGCTGGCAGGAGCCCTCCCACAGGGCTGGGGATGCACGGGAGGCAGCTCACGATGATGTTTCACCTGCTCTCCCTTTTCCGTTTGCTAGCATGTCCCGCTGGACAGGAGCGAGCCCCGGATGCCCACGGCCAGCCTGGGACCTGGCTGGACGCGTAGGTGTTGTGGAGGATTTCAGAGGTAGCCTTGAAAGCAGTAATTCCTCACTCTTTTCCCCCCCCCTCGGCAGCTCGGACTCCACTGATAATTTTGAGACCCCTGAAGCAGAAACACCAGCCTGCTCGCCACTTAAGGAGTTCTGTGAGCCACCAGGATCGCCAGAGTCTGAGGCCGGGACCCAAGGTAAAGAGCCAGTGTGCACCTTCTGCTCTTGGCAGAAAGGCAGGGTGGGGTCAAGGAGTAAAATTCTCTGACTTTGAGTAATGCCTGGCACACTTTTGATGGTTAATGGCCTGGACATTTCAAATGCCAGGGCTGGGCTGGGCGCTCCACAGAGAGCTGTGATGGGTTGATTGAGAGCAATCTGAGGATGATGTTGAATTAATTTATCAGTTAAACGTTCCTCTGTCACTTGCTCTGCAGCCTGGGGGCTGCCCTGACTGCTGCTGGCTGGTGAGACCTTTCTCATGTGTCACTCACCCCTGGCCCTTGCACAGGAGTGGCAGGATGCCAGGTTTGTGTCCCCCAGGCTGGTCAGTGGTAGGGCTTTCATTGTACAGACCATTTTTCCTCAGTTAGGTGCCAGGTGTCCTCCTTGTGTAGCTGCTGTTAAAGATGTAAAAGCCCAATGCTGCTAACCCCCATTTTTTGAGAAATTACGGGGGATCTGCTCTAGCTGCATGGGGTTTGCTTTGCTGGTGGGTCTGGAGCTGTTTTGCAGGTTTATCCATATGTCCCACACTGCTGTTGCTCCCCTGAGTGTGGCTCCCCATTAGCCATACTTCTGAGGACCAGCTCCCCACTGTCTCCACAGCCTCTTCTCAGGGGTTTTGCTGGTGTCTGTGGCTGAGCTTGGTGTTTATCGCTGTTTTTGTGCTGCTGGGAGGAAGCTCTGAAGCTCTGACACTGCTGCAACAACCCACGGGAGGTTATGGGGACAGGCAGGGCAGGGAGGAGACCTCCCCTTCCATGTGCTCTCAGCAGGGCAGGGTGGCCCAGCAGGGTCAGGGTGTTTGTGACCCCCGGAGTGGGCTGCAGGAGAGCAGCCTCTCCAGAGCAGTACGTGGTGGGTCAGGAAGTCCTGGACTGAGCATTCCCTGCCCTCTCTTGGCCCTCACTGCTGCAGACCGTGGTATGTGATGTGCAATGTTGTGCTTTCCTTGAACGCTCCCAGCAGGCTGGGAACTTTTTGCAGGGCTGGGTTCAGACCACATGGGCTCCACCCAGACCGTGGGTGCAGAAGCCCAGGCAGTGCAGACCGTGTCAGTAACAGGATGCTGTGGTTCTCCATCTCCTGTGGTGCTTTTCTGCTGTTGGGCTGCATCTGGGTGCTCATCCATCCCTGTGGAAAACTCGTGTTTGCTGTGATGGAGGGAGAGCTCGGTTCATGCTTCCAGTAATCACAGCTCTCGGAATAATCCTTTTAAGAAGGGATGCTAAAGACATCTTTACTTTGGGGATAAGGCCTTGGGGGATAAGGGGGGGGAGAGGTAAAGGCTTTCCCAGCAGGTAGGAGGATCATTTTTGGCACAGCTTAGGGATGTGCATTGCTTCAACCTCCAGGGTGTCACTGCCCCCGTGTGTGTGCCTGTGCCCCTCATCCTGGGATGAGCAGCTCCTGCTCAGCAGCGAGGGAGTAGCTGCTCCTGCACACAAAGCTCCCAGTGTTCTGGGGACGAGGCATCTCCAGAAAAAGCTGTTTTTTCTGTGCTGGCTGGCAGAGAGTGGGATGTTGGAGCAGGCAGAGCCAAACTGCAGAGCCCTCCCCTGCCCGTGTCTCTGGCTGTGTCTTTTCAGTCTGTCTGGAATGGTGGAGAGAAAGGATTGTGATGGGTTTGCAGTGTGCAGGGACACCCTGGGCTGTTACACGGCTGTGCCAATGCCATCCATGTGTTGAGGCCTCATGTTTGCTGCTGCTTCTCAGCAGCCTGTGCCCCCTCGGTCTGGCTGCAGCTCGGGAGCAGCAGTGGGATGGAGGCAATGCCGTGTAATGGCTGCTTGGCAGCAAGGGAGAGCTGCAGCCCCTGGGGAAGGGCTGCTGGCCCAGCTGGACTGTGTGGGGGCAGTGCCAGAGCCGGGCCTGAGGGCAGGCACAGCACCACAGCCTTGAGGGACAGCGAGCAGGAGGCACTCTCTGCTGAATAACTGCAGTTTGCCTTGGGAATAAATAGCGAGAGGAATGACAGAAGCTGTGACTCCAGGGCTGGCTGCTCCACGCACAGCCAGGAGGTGACCTGGGTGTGTTAAACCCTGTCCTTGGCGACAAAAATCCAGCCCTGGAGGGGGCTGCAGTGAGGGTTTATGCCCACTCAGGGTCACTCAGTTTCCTCTTGCTGTCTCGGCTGGTGGGACTGTTCTGTCCCAGTCTTGTTCAGGTTATGTCCAGTCATCTGCCAGTAGGTGTTTTGCACAAGGAAACGAGCAGAAGCACAGATGCAGAGAGCCATCAGTGCCAGGCTGTCGCTGCCGTTCCCCCGATGCAGGACACGTGTTTTCCGGTGCGTTTAGCGGCATCGTTTGCCGGTATGCTAATTCCTAACAGAATAGGTTTAAAAATAGATCAACGGCTGTTAAACACAAGCGGAAAGCCAAAAGAGGAAAAGAGCCGTTGGACTGAGCTGGGTGCAGGGGGCAGATATCCTGTGCTGAGACAGAGGAGTGTGTGACTCACAGCAGCACTGCCCTGTGCTGGGCACAGGGGCCAGGCAGGGATCGCTGCCTGTGGCATGGAACGGGCACTGAGCCTTTGCCTTGCAGCCCTGCCAAGTGCTCCTGGTTCGTTTGGGGGATGGCATGTTGGAAAGTTTTAAACTGGACTTGTTTAAGTCGGTGTTTGTGTTTCATTGCAGCCCGAAAGACAAGCGAAGCAATTATAATGCAGAGGCACAAACCGTCTATTACTGTGGTGCCAGACTGTCCTGCCTGTTTTTCTTTAGAAAGTAAAAAAAAAAAACAACTGTTTTCTCTTTGTAGCATCCCCTCCAGGTACTCACCTGGATGTGGAGCAGGTTTGCAGCAGGTGTTCATGAGATGCAGCGTGCCCTGTGCTGGGTCTGTGTTTGGGAGCCATTGTGTGTGCCCTGCTCCTGGCAGCCTCCATGTCCCTGCTGGCACTGAACTGTCCCCCGCAGTGCCAGAGGTGGAATGGGAGCCCTCAGGGTCACCTCTCCGGGATGCTGCAGTGGGAAGGGCTGCTCTGAGGGACAGAGCTGCTTGTGGCTGCCAGCCTGCCTTTGCTGGGGTGTTCAGCACAGTTTTGGCCCAGAAGGAGGATTTGGGCAGTGAGAGGGCTGGGGGACAGCTGCAGGAGTGGGGGACAAGCTGGTTTGCCTGGCAGGAGCGATGAGGGACGGGAGTACGTGCGGAGCCAACACGGCTGCTCCCAACGTGACTGCCTGGGGCTGCGGGAGCTGGTGGAGCATTCAGAGGAAGAGCAGGGAGAGCTGTGGGCAGCCTGCCGGCGTGGGGGAGAGCCAGAGCTGTGCTGCGGTATCGCCAGAGCTGGGCAGCTGCAGGGGTTGGGGCAGAGAGCTTGGTTTTTTTTTTTTCCTGTGCACCCCAAGGCTCTCCAGGCCGCTGTTTTCTGCATCCTGTGTAATTGTTCTCACAGGAACAAGCGCTCCTGTCCCGCTGAACGGGAGGCAGAAGAAATGTGGAGGGGGAGGAACTAGGGGAAACCCCCCCTGAGCCTGCAGGAGGGACATTTCTGCTGCAAAAGATTTCCAGAACCACAGGCGAGCACCTGAGCTGCCCTTTGCCCGTTCCTCCTGCCTCCCAGTATATCCCAGTTCCTTGGCTCTCAGGCTGGCTGGGTGGGCTGTGCTGCGCGAGGGGGTGAGCGCTCCTGGGTGCAGGAAATGAGGGAATCACAAAGCTGGAGAACCTGGGTGGGTGGCTCTTCTGATTTTTGTGGGAAAATGGTTCTGAGCTACAGCCACATGCGCCACCGCTCCTTCTCTCCCCACCCTGCAGACACCACAGCACGGAGAGGTGGTTTGTGTGCCGACTGCTTGTTATTCAAGAAGTAATTACTCATTGCTTGGGTTAGAATCCAGGATGGGCTCATGTCTGTGAGAGCGGCGGCTGCCAAACCTTCCGCTGGGAATGCAAAATGCACTTTAATAGTCCTTTTGCCCTGACTTTGAAGTCTGTTCTTCTATTCAGGGCTGTCTCAGGGAGGCTTCAAACAGCTGAGCAACACAGCAAGTGTAATAAAGTTTTCTTTGGGGTCTGTTAAGGAGGTTTTCCTGGTTCCTAATGATGGGGAGGCCTGCCAGGCGCTGCCTCAGACTGTTTCCTGGCTGCACTCCAAGTACTCATCCACTGGATTTGTGTTTACTGATGCATTTTCTGGGGCATCAAGGCAATGTCTACTTGGAGGGAGCTTTTTTTTTGCAGTCAGAGGAAGCATTTTTGCAGTCTCAGGGAGGACATAGACCCTCATGATTCATTTTCATGGCTTTTAGCATCCTGGGGATCAATTGTGCTAACCACGAGCCATCAACTGAGTCAGGATTGTTGGCTCCACGTCCTGGATTGGGACTGTTGGTCCCACGTCCTGGGACCAGATCTTTGCCTGATTCACTTTTCCTCTGCCAGCCTGTGACTCGCTCTGTTACCAGCACACAGGAGCTGGTTGCAAATGCCTAGTGATAGGAAAAACCTCTCTTGGATGCTCAGGGATGGGGTGTGTGGGAGCAGGTGGTTGGTGTCCCCCTGCCAAACGGGGGGGATGCTTGAGGTGAGTCCCCTCTGCAGCTGTCACCTTCAGGGCAAGGCTGAGGCAGGCAGATTTCTCTGGCACAAACTCTTCATCAGCCAGGCTGCTCGTCCCAGCCAGGTTTTCAAACCAGTTTGGTCCTTGGGAGAGCAGCACTGGTTCTGTTCTGCCCGTGGAGGGCCTGGCTGGTCATCCCCAGAGAGATCCCTGTGAGGGCTACAGAAACCACGAGCTCCCTGCTGGGTGTTGGGCATCCCAGCATCCTGTTTTGCCTTCTCCCAGGAGTCTGCAATTTTCCCTGGTTGAGGTGCAGGAGAAACACCAGATGTTCTCCTCCTGTGCCTTGGCACACCTGCACATCTGGGTGCTCGGTGGGTGCAGCTTTCAGGGTACTCCAGGAGATGAAGGATCTTCTCCATCCCCTGATTCCAAAGAAAAGATTAAACAGTAAAAGGATTGAGGGGAAAGGATTGGAGTAATGGTGATTAAGTCAAGGATCAGGATTTGTTGTTAGGAGATGCTGGCAGCAGTGTGGAGAGCCTGGTGTGACTGCAGCAGGATTTGTGTCAGGCACTCGTGCACATCCAGCTCTGCAGCCCTGATCCCTCCTGCAGCTGTTTCTTCTCCTTCACTGAGCACTCCTGCCCACTCCCCTTCTCCCTGGGGCCTGCTGGTTCACACCTTGTGGTGTTGTCTCGTGTCGTGCGTCCCTGAGCTCTGCTGACTGATTTTTAACTCTCTGCCCCAGTGGCTCCCTATCATCTAGCAGGAGGGAAGCTGAGTTGTGGGTCAGTGGATCCCCCAAAAAACCCGACCCTGAAGCAGCTGTGAGGAGGGAACTGAAAAGCCTCTGGAAGGGAGTGCACTGCAGGTCAGGGTTTAACCATCTCCTTTTATCTTTTCAGACCCAGGTGGCCACGGTGACCTGCTGGTAGGGGAAGCCCACTGGGACAGCTCGTCTGGGAAGCACCACAAAGATGAGGCTCAGCCAGAGATTGGAGCCCCTAAAGCCAGTTTGGATTCTAGAGGGGAAACTGACCCCAACAACTCGTCCCTGATGCAGCCCTTGGCCGGGCTGGGCTGCAGGGCTGACCCTGGTCACACCACTGTGCCCACTGTGGAGCCAGCCCCCGTGGCACATGTGGGCACAGCCACCTGGGAGAGGGTCATGTCAGGAGGGGACACTGGCACGGGGCTGCTGGAGCTGAGGGCTGATTCCCTGGCCCAGGAACAGCTCGGGAAAGGCAAAACACCTTCGTTGGGGAGGAAAACAGATGAAGCCACAGAGGAGACCCAAGCATCCTACCAGCTTGATGCTGAGCAGCATGACAGGAGTGTGAACCCCTGTGTGGCAGGGGCCTGCCAGCTGCAGAGCTCTCCCCTGGCAGCCCCCAAACACCCTCCCCATCCTGGGGAGCTGGGGGGAGACCCGGCTCTGGAGGCCCCAGGACAGGTCCCAAAACCTGGGGCTGATTTTACAGAGGCCAGAGAGAGCGTGGAGGCCAAACCAGCTTCACCCAGGAGGGGCAGCAGGATCCCAGCCAGCAAGCTGACGCCGAAGAGACACAGAGAGTCCCCCAAGAAAGCAACTGAGGATGCAGAGAGGGGTCCCACAGAGCCACCACCTCCTCGGGGCTCCTCCCAACTGGGCCCCACCTGCTGGGACAGCCCCGGTCTCAACTCTCTCAGTGGCAGCTCAGCACTGCAAAATTCACCTGTTCTCCCCAAGGGCTCTTACCAGTTTGACCCCAGTAACTTTGACTCCATGGATCCATTCAAGCCCACCAAGACCCTTGCCAGCACCGACGCTGACTCTTGCTCCACTGCAGATAACAGCCTCAATGAAATCCTCGAGTCTCAGACACTGGAGATGCAGGACGATGCCCTGAAAGGCAGAGACTCCCCCAAGAAGCCCAAGTCACGCCTGATAACGTGAGTGCCAGTGTGTGCAGTGCCCAGGGCTGCAGCCCCTTCTGTTTTCCCTATGGGCAGTGGAGCTGTGCTGGTGGTAATGGAGGTGATGGAGGTGATGGAGCTGGTGGAGGTCATAGAGGTGATGGAGGTGATGGAGGATGTGGTCGTGCTCCTGGCCTGGTGCCTCCTGCAAGCCCCAAATCCTGCCGTGCACCTCAGGTTCTGCTGGTGCCTCACTTTTATCCACCTGTTGTCCCAGTGGAGGGGCAGCTCCCCTGTGCCTGTCAGTGCCACTGATGGGAGGAGAGGTGTTCTGGAGCAGTGCCAGTGTCCTGAGCCCCAGGCAGAGCAGGGAAGGCTGGATTGGATCACCCCTGTGGAAGCCCCGTGGTGTGTCAAGGTGTAGATGTGGTGTCAGAGGAGTGACACAGTAGAGGCTGGAGCTGATGTGTTTGCTGGAGTTGTGCAGGGATGTGCAGGAGCTGGTGGATGCAGGTGTGGTTGGCCAAATGTAGCTGAGACAGTTTGTGAGCTGCCACTGAATTTCTGTTTTATGCCAGAGCAAGGGAACAGGTTGGACAGGTAGACTCTCACTCTAATGTCGGATTCTCCAGGGAGAAAATGAGATAGTGGGTTTTACAGAGAAAGAGAAAACCTCACAGGCAAAAATCAGACTGTGTTGGATGTTTTTGTCCAGGAAATAATTTACAGAGAGTAGATACAAATTTTTAAGAGCTGGTGTTCCCATGTGTGGCTGTGGGTGAGCAGAGCCAGTGGGGAGGGGAGGCAGCAGGGAATTCTCTACTGCTCTCTGTCACCTTGGAGCAGCACGGGCAGCAGGATGTTGCCCTGGCAGTGAGGTCTGTGTTTGGATCTCACCCTGGTGCTGTGGGTAGCAAATGCAGGCTCAGTCCCATGTGTGTGTATGTGTGTGTGTGTGTGTGTGTGTGTGTGCCTTCCCAAAGACCCAGCTAGGGCAGCTCACCGTGCTTCTCCAGAGCAGAGTTAACACCCAGGTCTTTTCACACACTCTTCTTCTCTCCATCTGTCTGTCTCTCTCCCTGTCCGTGCTTTGGTGCATCAGGACTACTGAGCAAGTGAAATTTCTCTGTTTTCTGTTGTAAGTACTCTCTCCTGTATTCCTTTTCTTTTTCTTTGCTGTTTTTGTCCTCTCTCTGGGTGTGTGCTGCCCCACTCGTCTCCATGGCATGCTGGCTCCTTCTGCCCTTTGACTTGTGCTCTCTGCTGTCTGGTTTGTGTCCCGCAGCCCTTGGCGGGGTCCCCAGGATGGCCTGGGAGTGAGGGAGAAGAGAAGAGCTGAGCTGAGCTGAGCTGAGCTGAGCTGCACCAGAGGCACACGCCTGTGCTTGTCCTCACAGCATGCCGCCTTGCAGCATCTCCTGATGGTAGACAGGTGCTCAAAACCTTCAGCTCATGAAGGGGCAGCAGGGTTTTGTGCAATCCAGAGCTGTTACCTTGGTGCTGGGGGGGGAGCTCACATCAGCTGACAGGTGATGGGATAACCCTGGCTCAGGAGAGGCCGCAGAAAAGAGGAGAGTGAGGACGTGACGAGTTTGACTTGCTCGTGGCAGGGCATGAGGGAGAGCAGCAGTCCAGAGCGATTCTTCAACGTGACTGAGGTGTGCATGGCAAAGAAACCTCCGTGTGCCGTGCCTCGTTGTGCTCTGCTGCGCATGTGTGCCATGGGATGGGGAGGCTGGAGAGTGGCAGTGGCTGGGGGCAATTCCACCAAACTGGGAACAGCTCACTGCAGCCCTGCTCCAGCCCTTGCCTGTGGGGAGTGCCACGTCTGCAGGCTGGGATCCCTACCCGTGTCCCTGCCGTGGCTGTCACACCATCTCAGCAAGCGTCTCCTGGGGGGTCAGACATGGCCACGAGCCTGGCAGATCGCTGAGTGTGGAGTGTGAGGGGGTGAGGTACAGGAGAAAAGCTCCCACACATTCCCACCAGGACTGTGCCTCCGCTGCCGTGCGCTGCGCTGATGCCCAGTGTGCGGGGACATGGCCGTGCCTGCGGGCCTGCACAGATGGGTGTCTTCAGGAATGTGGGATGAAGTTCCAGGGACAGTCTCCTCACTGGAGGGCGAAGGAACCACCTGCAAGATCTACTTGGGCTAAACTTCCCACCCGAGGGGCCCTTCTCCTCGGGACAGCGTTTGTACCATGTGGAGCGCTCATTCAAGGCACAGCACCTTCTCCTGGCCCTGCGGGTCCGACTCACGTGGGAGATGTGGATGCTGTGGAGAAGTCCCAGAGAAACTTCCAGCTGCAGGGACAGGGCATGAGACAGCCTGGCTCTTCCTGCAGAAAGTCAGCAGGCACTGAAGCCTCGGGTGTCGTTGTGCTGGACACACAGGGCGAGGGCGCAGCAAGGGAGATCCTTCCTGGCCAGCTCCTTGGCACCGCCTCTCTCGTCATCAGCCCCTTGGGGTCCTTGCTCTGCTCCTTACCTTCCTCAGGAATAAACAGCTCCCAGACAAACCCAACTTCTGTGTAGTCGTGTCTTTTGTTTGCCTGTTCCTTCTGTTCCTTCCAGAACTCGCTCTTTGCCTCGGTGTTCACTGGTGAGTGGGGTGCTGGCACGTGGTGGGTGCACCGCTAGTGCTGGCACTGCCTCCCCCTGCTTGGGCTGTCTCGCACGCACCCCCGCGCCCCCCGCTCTGCCCTGAGCCCCCCTCAGCTGCTGCTTCTCTCTCCTGCAGGAGCGGCTGCAAGGTGAAACAGCACGAGGCACAGCCCCTGGTCCTGGACATCAGCACTCAGGTATGCGGGATCTCATCCCCAGGGCTGGGTGCTGGGATTCTGGTGGGGAGAGCCAGGCTGGCTGAGCTTCAGGCTGGCATCTTCCCTGTGGGCAGTTCCTGATGGGAAGGGAGGGAAGAAGGCTGGTGGGGAGCAGCTCACTGGTAGGTTTTAAGCCTTCCTTGCTTTCCATGGAGTATCCAGCCCCTCACCTGGTGGCCTGATCCCCGCAGATCTTGCTTAACTGCATCCTTTGGTTCCGCAGGATGAAGGAGTGTTGATCTCGGAAATCCCAGCCATTACAAACCGGGATGGACGTGCCACTGATGAGGAGAAGTTGGCCTCCACCACCTGCACGCAGAAACCAGCCGTGCTGGAGAAAAAGGCTGAGCCAGAAGATGATCTGGAATACTTTGAGTGCTCAAACGTCCCCATGTCTGCAGCGAAGCACAGACCAGAGGCAGGTAAGGAGCATCCCTTCAACTCTGGGAATGCACTGTGACTGCATCCAGGGAGCCCCTGCAGCCTCATCAGAGTTTATTTACACTGACTAAAAACTGCTGCAGGTTCTCATGGAACCTCCTACTGCTTTCCTGCACTATTTCCAGTATGGAAAATGATGGTCCAGGCTGTGGTTATTTAGATTTTGGGTACAGAGCATTCTCCCTACAATGCTGCAGTGGGATGTGGCTCAGGCTCGAGGTTCCCTCCCCGTGGTGCTCCCTGGCAGTGCCCCCCTGACAACAGTGCTCAGTGCTGAGCAGAACAATTGTCCAGAGCATCCTGCCTCCTGGGCTGCAGGGTCCCTGCTTAGAGCCTTGGAGCAGAGCTGCCAGGACTCTGTGTGCTGGCACAGGGGCTGAGCTGGATGGAGATCTCAGTAATGCCTGCAGAGATCCCAGTTATTGCTCCTGGTGGAATTCTGCTGTCAGTTTCCCACGTTAATTAGCCTCTCTGACCAAGCCATTACAAAATAATTAAAAGCCAGGCAACATGACATTTAATCAATAGCCAAGTCCTAGGTGCAAGCAGGAGGGATCACGACGGGGGGGGGGGGGGGGGGGGTTTGCAGCCCTCCCCTCTGCAGGGCTCATTAATCATTTCTCCCGATGGCTGTGCTGGGCTGCCAGCTCCATGGAGAATGGTCCTTTGTCCTCAGGGGGGGAAAATCTGACAGTCGAAGGAGACGCTGGGAGGGTTTATTTATTTGTTTCTGCTGGTCTCGGAGGGCCAGGCAGGTGCAGGGGCTCGGTGCTCTGGGAGCTTTGGGTGCAGCTGCTGGCACTGGGATAAATGGAGACACTGGGAAGTCTGCAGTCACCAGCGTTACATTGCCTCCTTCCTCTCCACGCTGAGCTCTCTAAATACACTGATCTCTGCCTGCTTAGCACGTGAATCGTGTCTGCAGTTGTGTGCCCCTAAATCACCCCTGGTGCCATGCCAGGCAGTGCCCGCAGGACAGGGTGTCCCTCCTGCAGGACAGGGTGTCCCACAGGTCAGGGTGTCCTGTGGGGCAGTGTCCAGCAGGCCAGGATGTCCCCCAGGTCACGGTGTCCCTAGGGTCAGGGTATCCCCAAGGTCAGGATGTCCCCCAGGTCAGGGTGTCCACAGGGTCAGGGTGTCCTGTGAGACAGTGTCCCACAGGTCAGGGTTTTCCCCAGGTTAGGGTGTCCCCCAGGTCAGGGTGTCCCCCAGGTCAGTGTCCCCAGGTGAGGGTGTCCCCCAGGGTCAGGGTGTCCCCCAGGTCAGGGTGTCCCACACCTTGCAGATGAGGGGGGATATTTTTTACCTCCTCTCTGCTGTTAAGAGCAGCAGGGGCCATGTGGCAGGTCCTTTGAGTGGTGTTGGGACTGGCAGGTCAGGATGATGCTCGTGCTCTTCACCATGGCCTGAGCAGCTGCTCTGCTCCAGCATCCTGCTGAAGTGCAGAACGTCCCCCTCATCTTCCTCCCCCTCAGCCCCCAGGTGTGGCTGGCAGCCCTGGGGGACAGGGACACAGGCTGAGCTGCCACCAGAGGGGAGTGTTGGTGTCCAGGGAGTGCTGGAAGGCTGGCAGGGTGCCGGTTGTGGCACCTGGGGACAGGGTTTAATGGTGACTTCAGCAATGCTGGGGACTCGATGGGCTTTAGAGAGCTTTTCCAGCCAAAATGATTCCATGCAAGGCAAGAGCTGGGGGCAAAGACCCCTTTGGGAGGGGTAGCTCAGGGGATGGAGAGGCTCAGAGGGACCTTTCTATGTCTCAGAAAATCTGCATGTGCCTATTTCCAGATCAATAAAAGGTTGTGTTTCATTGTCTGTAGGTTTTGAAAAGGAGATCTGCAAGCAGATGGAAAAGGGAGGGCCTGGCATCTTCCCTGTGAGTGCCTCTCGCTTTTTCCTTTCTGAAATGAGCTTCTTTGTGAGGTAAAATTCATGACAAGCCCACGCAGAGGCCTGACAAAAATAGCAGAGATTTCCCAGCAGGCCTGGGAGAGCCTGGCAGAGGCTGCTCCCCCTGGGTGGGAGCTGTGGGAGGGATGCTGGGCACAGGGCAGCACCCAGCGGGGCTGAAGGATGGGGAGGGGGCAGAGCAGACTGTGGGGAGGGGATGAGCTGCCAGGAATGGGCTGTGCCTCGTGTGCAGTGTCCAGGGCTGGCTCTGATGCCCGTGGGTGCTGGTGCCTTCTGCAAGGGATGCTCAAACCCGCTCTCAGCAAGGCAGCTGACAGTAGAGATGGGGCAGGGGACAAAAGCCAATTCCACGCTGCCCCTGGAACCCCAGCAGCAGCACCCCTGTGCTGGGACACCCCCGAGGAGCCCCGAGGAGCCCCGAGGAGCCCTGAGTCCTCTCTGCTGAGGGGGGCACCCTGTGCCAGCTCAGCAGCCCCAAAGCTGCTTGAGTTGACAAGCAGGTGACAATGAGATTAACAACATCAGCAAACCCAGCTTCTCTGAGGCAGATTTAACTGTGCTGAGCCTCACAAGGACGTGAGGCAAAGTGAACTTTTTGTTGGTGCCCAAGAGAGAGCCTGGGCAGGCTCTGATCCTGAGGGCAGGCTGGTGTCACCCCAAAGGCATCTGCTCAGGTGTGCACCTGCTTTGGGGGACACAGTGGAAGGCTGCTGCCAAACCACATGGGGCTGAACTCCTCAGGGTTGGGGTGCCTGGCCCCAAACCTGCCCCTGGGGTGGCTCCCACCTCTGGCCATGGCTACAGCAGAGCTGCCAGAGCCAGGAAGGGCTCGGGGAGCTTGAACTGAGCAGCAGCTGAGGGGAGGAGAAGTGCTCCAGTGCTCTCCTTTCCACAGTGTGAAGAACAGGCTGCCTCCTTCCTCCCAGCACTTCTCTATTTATGGCCTGGCAGCCTGTTCTCAAGGAGATGCTGCGTGGCTGTCACTCTCTGGGTGATGAAAGGAAGGACAGGCAGTGCCAGCACCTGGGCTGAGCCCTGCCCCAGGCTGTCTCTGGCTGCAGCACTGGTGCACAGGAGCTGGGTTTTGGGAAAGGAAGGCAGTGAACAATGGGGGCACAACCACCCCAATCCTTGTAGAGGCACCCAAAATGGCAGCAGGAGGGTACCAGGATCTCTGTGTGAGCATCTCCTATTTCAGAGCTCTCCTGGACACCTGGAGCACCTGAAGCGATGAGTGGGGCTGTCCCTTGAACCCCTGCTCTGCAGAGTGAGGTCTGCTTCCCCCACAGCTTCCGTGGGCATTTGGGTCATCAGCAAGGTCCAGGAAATGTCCCTGCAGCTGCCAGCAGCAATTTGGGTTTATCAGCTGCAGTGATGTCCCCACCAGGCTGGGAGGGGCTGGAGACAGGCGACCCAGACCCTTGCAGACCACCCCTGCCTGTGGCTCACAGTCAGCAGAGACCCTCCAGGCTGGGGATATTTTAAAAGCAGCCCTGGGCTAAGGGAAGTTGGATGGGAGCACATCTGTGCTTGGAGCTGGGTCTCCTTCTGAAATGGACCCTTAGTGGGTCTCCCTTTTGGGATATTGCCTCCCTGGGGCAGCTCCTGGCTCCTGGCAGGGGAAGGCACTGAAACCTCACACCAGGTGTGCCAGGTGTCAGGTGCAGGCTCTAGGCTCTGTGTGTGCAGAAAGAGAAATTCAGCACAAGAGCAGATGCTGATAAAATAGGGGAGAGCACTCCAAACAGGAGAGGTGGGGGAAAAGAACCCCTAACATCCCAGCTGGGGAATTCCTCCAGGACAATCCCGGGCTGTGCTCCATGGACAAGTGCCCCAGCGTGAGCAGGAGCGAGAGTCCCCTGGCTGGAATCTGCCTCAGCGAGTCCGAGAAAGCAGCTGTGCTCACGCTCATCAGGGAGGAGGTAACAGCCCTGTCTCTGTCCCTGTCCCTGTCCCTGTCCCTGTCCCTGTTCCCTGGGGCTGCCCCTCGCTGGACCTCACTGCGGGGGAGCAGAGGCTGCTCTGCTCTGCTCTGGGAGGGGGGATCTGATCCCCTGTGTGGGACAGAGAGGGGAACCCCCTCAGAGCACATCCCAAGGGTCCTGTGTCTGCTGCAACCCAGATAATCACCAAGGAGATCGAGGCCAACGAGTGGAAGAAGAAATATGAGGAGAGCCGGCAGGAGGTGCTGGAGATGAGGTAGGAGCTGTCCCCTGGCAGTGCCGGGGTGGGAGAGGTGACCAGGGAGGGCTGACCTGGCAGAGATGTTCTAGTGCTGGTGCTGTGCCCTTTGCTCGCTCCTTTGCTGCAGAAATCAAACCCCATGAGCTGTGCCATCCCCAGGGGTGGGTTTTGGCCCGAAGGGTGGGGCAGCCCCAACATCTGTGGGGCAGCCCCAACATCTGGGCCCTGTGACTGTGCTCCTGTGGGGTGCAGTGGTGACAGGGCATGGGCCAGCAGGGCCTCCTGTGGGGCAGATTGCTGCCAGCACAGCTGGAGGTGCGTGTCTCCAAAATCAGTGGCCTCTCAGCTGGTTTTTTGTTCTCTTCCTTTTAGGAAAATTGTGGCTGAGTATGAAAAGACCATTGCCCAGATGATAGGTAAGATGCTGTCACCTGGCCAGGTGTGTGGGGCAGGGAGCTGGCTGCCACAGCTGTCCCCACTCAGTCACTGTGTCCTTGTGGTTTGCTCTCCATCCCAGAGGACGAGCAGAGGACAAACATGACATCTCAGAAGAACCTGCAGCAGCTCACGATGGAAAAGGACCAGGCTCTGGCAGACCTGAACTCGGTGGAGAGGTCCCTGTCAGATCTATTCAGGAGATATGAAAACCTGAAGGGTGTCCTGGAAGGATTTAAGAAGGTCCTTACCTTGGTTTGCCCTTCCTCCCTGCAGCTCTGGTCCCTGGGCACAGGGTTCCTGTGCAGTCACACTCCATGTTTCTGAAGAAGGGGCTCCAGCATAAAACAGAAGTTGTTTTTTTTTTAAGCCCTTTTTTCTTACACTCAGAACAGTATCTGTCATCCTGTCAGAGCGATGTCTTTGTGCCCAGTACCAATGCAGATGGATGTACTTTCTTTTCCAGAACGAGGAAGCTCTGAAGAAATGTGCTCAAGATTATCTAACCCGTGTCAAGCAGGAAGAGCAGCGGTATCAGGCCCTGAAAGTCCACGCAGAAGAAAAATTAGACAAGTAAGGTCATGAATGAGATTGCTGGGTGCTCCAAGACCTTGTAGGGAAGCGGCTTAATTTGCTTTCCAGAGGCTGGAAGGCAGGAGCTGAATGATGTGAAAAGCTGCATTTTACAACCTCGGGCTCAAGCCACTGTAAGCAAGGCAGAGCAAATCCCCGAACGCATTCTCTGATCTCTGCTCATTTATTTTTTAATGGAGAATCTGAGGTTCACGGTCTATTTATGGCCACATACCAAGTTCCCATCTTTCAGAGTGCTCGTGTTTGTGGTACACCAAGGGGCTGTGCAGCCCTGGGGCTCAGCTGATGAGCAGGAGCTCACCAGCAGCACGTGTAACCCCGAGTGAAGTGCGCGGTGAGCTGGCTTAGCTCGGCGCTGAGAGAGCAGAGTTAACCCAGTTTCCTGCAGTTTCCACATGGGCAGACCCCTCTGTTGTGTCCAGGCCAGCAGAGCCAGGCTCAGGCTGTGCTGTGGTGCTCCTGCCTGCCCCCTGAGCCGGCCCCTGGCCCTGTGTCCATCCCCCAGAGCCAACGAGGAGATTGCCCAGGTGCGCGCCAAGGCCAAGGCGGAGAGCGCGGCGCTGCACGCGGGGCTGCGCAAGGAGCAGATGAAGGTGGAGTCCCTGGAGAGAACCCTGCAGCAGAAGGTAACCACACACCTGCCCCGTGCCTCCCTGCCAGCACCACCAGCAGCTCCTGTTGCTGCTCTGAGCATCCCCTTCATGCCAGAGGTGTCCTCCAGATTTTTGGGCCAGGAGGTGTTTTGTGAGCTTGCTTTCTTTGTTTTTTTTTCATTTGTTTGGGGTTTTTTGTGTTTTCTGCGGTTGGTTTGGATTTTTTTTTGGCAGAATTGGTGTTGCTGGCTTACGTGTGCCTATTGGGAGAGGTGTGGGCTGGGGCTGGGTCACTGCAGATCTCTGCAGCACTGGGGTGAGGAGGGGTGAGCACAGGGCTCCACACAGTGCCTGGATGCAGAGGAGCTGTTGCAGGGGTAGGTGTAGGAGCTGGCTGCCCTTCCCCATGCATGCTTGATGGCAGATGGCCCCAGGTGTTATCCCCCACAGGGGTCCCCAAGATCTGCTTCTCTTCCAGAACCAGGAGATTGAGGAGCTGACCAAAATCTGCGACGAGCTGATAGCGAAACTGGGAAAGTCAGACTGAGCCTCAGCACCCCTCGCCCAGCACTCTGCACTTGGCTGCTTTTCTCGTGACGTTGAGCACCTTGCCTTACCCCCGGAGTCCCCACAGAGAAGCTCACGTGTCCAGCTTGGCTGCCGGGCCTGTGGCTCCCCTCGCTCTCCCCGTCTGCTTCCCACAGCTCCGGGGCTGGGATCCCTGCTGGGATCTGTCCCCCTGCACCAATGCCACCTCTCAGCTGGGAGGTGACACCCTGGGCTCTGCCCCCTTGGTTGGGCTGGGTCTATTTGTGTCCCCACCACTCTCTCTGTACCTTATTGTCCTCAACAGCTCCAGCCACGTGGTAGGTTCTGCCCCGGGTGATGGCAGGGCTGGACCTGCTGGCTCTTGCACTGGGAAGGGGACCTGGCACCGGCATGGCTGGTCTCTGGTTCATGGGTGAAGCACAGCACAGCATCTCCCTGTCCCTGGCTGTGCCAGCCTCAGAGGAAGGGAGCTGACATCTCTGCATTCGTGCACTTTATGAGCATTTCTGGGCACTTGGGCGCTCTGCTCACTCCTTCCAGCCAGGCACGGTGCTGACACATGGCATGACCTGTTCCCCCCGAGCACTGAAACGGTCACAGAACCTGTAGTAACTTCAGTCCTCTCAAGGGAGAGTCTGGGTGAGGGGAGGCAGGAGGTTTCTGCACCAAGAGCTGTTGGAGAAGCAGGGGAGATGTTGGTTCTGGAGATCTGGGACTGCCTGTCCATGCTCCCCGTGGCCACCCTGCCCATGGCCCTGGCCCCTGCAGTGCCTGGGTGACCTGGTAGTGGATGTGCAAAGCCAGGGCCGTTGCTGTTGTCTCCCTGGGCCATGGTGAGATCAGGGCCCCATTTCAGAGGCTGCAGGGGTGAGAAAGTGAACCCTGAGCTGCCTCCTGGGTACTGCAGTACCTGCAGTGGTGGAGGACTCTCTGCCTTGAATGGATAGGTGTGAAATAAGGGAAATATTTGCAGTTTGGACTGTTTCCTGCCCAGCCTGTTGAACACTTTCACAAACCTTTTTGCTGCTACCTTTTTGTAACAGAATTGAGCTCTTTTCCTTCTATTTTCTAATTCCCTGTGTTGAGCATGCAGAGCAAACACCTGTTTAAGCCAGAGCCATACACTTGATTATATTTTACTAGTTATATAATATAGAGAGAGTTTATTCTACACTTAAGCAAAGGTGTCAGCAGCCTGCCCTAGCACGCAGCTTCCCAGGCTGTTCTCCACGCCCCCAGTTATCCCAGTGACAGACTGGTCATGGAAGCCAGTGGTTGACACCACTCAAAGCAGTGCACCTGTTGCTTGTGCTGGTTATTCACCCTTTGCACAGTTGACAGGAAAGAAAACCCCTTTTTTCCCCTCTCTTTTTAACCCCCTTGACCTCCCCACATGTCCCTCTCCTGGGCTGGTGAAAAAGGTCCAATTGTATGATCAAGGACTATTTCTGTTCCCCTTTGGGAGTCTGTGCAGGTACAGCAAACCCCAGAGAGCCAGAGATTTCTCAGGCAGTTGGCTTTTTCTCTTGAGGAAGCAGAGTGCAGCATTGCAGAAGCTCTCAGAGCTGCTGGTCCAGGGCTGCGTTCTGGTTTTGGGGCCCTGTCCAGTCAGGCTGCTGCAGCCCAGGTGGGACTGTGGCACCCTCAGCCTTCTGCTTGGCTCAGGACTGTGATGCTCTTGGCTCAAGGTGGGACAGCCTGAGGTCAGTCTCTCCCTGGGGTGTCGCTCCAGCCCTTGGAGCTGATGGAAAATTGCAAAAGTTGAGATTTCACCATTCAGCACTTCCCCCGAGCCCTGACCACAGCAGTCTCTGCTGCCGCTTCCCTCCGTGGGCTGTCTGCAAAGCACGGCTCCCCCATGGTACCCCACGGGGCACAGTCCCCATCCCTCCTGTCCCTGCTCCCCGGTGTCACCCAGCCCTGCCGTGCCACCTCTCCTCACCCATCCGCATGCACCCCAGCCTGGGCACAGAAGATTCCTACGGAATGATTTATTAACTATAATATGGTTATAGTTACATATCTATAAATACATACACGATGGGTGCAGCTATAGAAGATAGAAGGTGTGTGTTTGCCCCCCGGGCAGGGTGGCTGCTCCTCACCTGCCAAGGGGACGGTGTCCCTGTGAGTGGCACAGGGAGTGGCAGGGCCCTGTGCATGGTGTCACAGCTGGGTGTGTTTGTCGTCTATTCCTTGCAGTAGAGTTTAAAAGCCCTTTCTGGCAGCAGCAGGCCCTGCCCCTGCTGCTGTGTTGCTGTTTGCAGTGTGTGTTCGCCAGCAGATCTGTCTGTAACCAAGTGCCAAGCAGTAACCCCCAACTACTGATCTCTCCCCCCATCCCTCCAGTGTGGCCTCCCCCAGGCAGGAACTTCCTCTGCATTGACTCCTACCCCTCTGCTTCCAGCCATGTGTGTAACTGCCATCGCCATCGGTTTTATATGTATGATAATTTCCCTTTTATATGTCAGGTAAATATTTGTAAGAGTTATACTCACACAAATGAGATTATTATAATGATTACTAATATATTTTTTCCATGTTTCATTGCCTCAGTAAAAACTGTGTTTATCACTCTTGAAAGCTTTCTTGATGTTTGTGAGGCTGGTGAAGAGTTTTTGCAGGAGCTGGCTTGACCTTCCAGAATGGGCCCTGTTCTGCCTTGGCTTTATTATTGTGGTTTAAGTCGGTTTCAAATAAGCACAGTTATCATCTGTTCCTAAAATCTGCATTTCTGAGCTCTGAAATTCAGACCTGGGATGATTTTTCTGGCCCTGTAACTCCCAGCACTCCACCACCCTGTGCTGGTGCTAAGCCATGGTGGTGAGCTCAGCAGGAGGAGCTGAGGCAGCAGTGGGATGTCAGGCAGGAGAATCCTTGGCCTAATCCCTACACTGACCCTCTGTGGCCTTGGGTAAATCCTGGGAGGATGGAGCCCGGGGGGCTGGGGGGGTGCAGGAATGGTTCCACTGGGCTCCCAGCCCTGGAGGGGTTTGCAGTTGTTCTCTTGCACTTCCCATTTGGTGGGTTGGAAAATCTGGAGGGGTTTTCCCCAATTTGGTTGCTGCTGGTGACAAGAAAGGGGGTGTTCCCTGGATGGAGCAGGTGGGCTTGGTGGGGCTCTTTGAAAGCCACCAAGGTTCCGTGTCCAGAGATGGTTTCCAAATCAGGATATGGAGCAGAGCCCAGCCCATGCTGCTCTGCCCTGCTGCCACTGGTGCTCCCATGTCCTTGAGGAGCTGTGTCCTGTCCCCCCAGCTAAGATGGCATTATCCCAGCCCCTGAAGCAGTCACCCAAGCAGATTAGCTGTAAAACCTTAAGACAAAAGAGCAGCCACGCACCCCTCACTGCGCACTGCTGAGAATGCCTGCCCTGAGGACCCTGCTGGCCCTGGCCATCCTCACGTCCCTGGCTGGAGGCAGTAAGTGTCCCTGGGCTCCAGGCAGCACCAGGTCGGGTAATTCCCTGTAGCTGCTCCTGCGCTTGCTGCTGCCCCACCCCTGTCCCCTGCCTCCGGGCTGCCCACCCACCCCTGCCCCCTGCTGCTCCCACCCCTGCGGGAAAATGATGGTTTTTTTGGGGGGATAGGGTGGTTTTCTCCTCTGAGTGCCACCAAGAGAAGCCCCCTGTCCCTTGCTTCTCTGCCACTGGCACGAAGCCCAGGCATGCAGTGCCCAGCAGGAACCACAGAGTCTCTGGTGCCCAGCTCCAACAGAGGCTCCTGAGCCAAAACCCTGCAGCCTCTCCTGGCTAGAGCTGTGTTTCCCTGCCAAAACTTGGCTCCTCCAATGCAGAATCACAAAAAGCCATTGTGAAAAACAGGGGGGTGGTTGCACTGCTCAGAGCACCGCCAGCGAGTAGGGGCAGCTCTGGACACTTTCAGGATCTTTGGACCGAGGCAAGACGAACGTGATTGTATTTTTAGCTCAGGGCAGATGAAAGGCTGTCCCATGCTGTGAGGAACAGCAGAGGAGACGCAGCACAACCGAGCAGCGGAAGCCGGGTCATTGGGGGTTAATGGAAGGCGCTTATTGGCAAATGAGCCCATGAAATGCCGATTTTCCCCATTCACGGGTTTTCTCTCCCTGAGCTGAAGGTGGAAGCTCTGGGCAGGAGCCGGCCCCGCTGCCACGAGAGGGCCCCGCTCCGCCAGCAAAGCACAGCCGGGCTCCAGCGCTGGTTTATCCAGCCCCATCAAAATCAGGGATTCGTCATTTCAGGCAGGAGCAGGATCTTCAGGTTTGGGGTTTTCTGGGGGGTGTGTGTATGCTTTGAGGGGTCACACAGCTCTTGCACCACTGTCGGCTCTGAACGCACAGCAGAGAGGGGCTGGCTGCTGTCTAACCTGCCTGCGGGCCTCCTTTAAGGACGATTTGGGGGTGGCTTGTCCCTCCCTGGCACTTCCCCGCCTGTCACCGCGCTTGTCCCCAGGCAGCACCCCCGGGCTGAGTTTCCCGAGCACAGTGGAGAAAGTGGGAGCTGCTCCCACGGGTTGGATGGGTTCTCCCTTCTCTCCCCCCACCAAATACCTATTAAAATGAAATCTGGCACAAGATCTAGGATGGGTTTTTAATGTTGTGTCTACCTATTTTTACTGTAAGAGGAATTCCAGGGAGTCTTTGCAGACTCTCGGCAGAGCTCACCTGCCCGTTCTAGCTCTCCTCATTTTGAGCCACACTTGGGAGGGTTCTGCATTAGTTCTGTGCACAGGTGAGGCCCCATCCTGCGTCCTGCTGCATGCCACCAGCTCATGGCTCGCCTGTGCCTGGTGCCAGCCCTCGCCTGTGACCCCCGGTCCCTGGGCTGGGGATCGCCAGTGTCCCTGGGGGCTCTGGAACGGTGCGCTGCTGTCGCTCCCACTCCTCCTCCTCCTCCTCCTCTTCACCCAGGTAAAGCGCTGAAATGCCACAAATGTGTCGCATCCAACGAGAACGACTGCAACCAGCAGGGATCCCACAGCTGCCCGCAGTACGCCGACGCCTGCTCCACGATCACCGCCCCCAGTGAGCCTTGGCTGGGGGGGACTGGGGTGCTGGGGGGGACTGGGGGCTCCAGGGGGAAGGGGGGGAGGACCGTAGGGGCTTGGAGGGGACCAAAGGACGAGGAGGAGCAGCAGGAGGTGGCTTCTTCTCGTGGATAGGAGAGAGATGCTTTTATTCCGCGCCCGTACCCGTGCTGGGACCGAGGGGCTCTTTCTCCTCTGCCCGTGGAACCCCCGGTTCCCGGGAGTGCCTGACCCCCCGTGTCGCGGTGCCTTTCCTTGCAGACAGCGTCATTAAATCCTGCTCCTACAAGTCCTTCTGTGACCAGGCTCGTCGCGGCGGCTCCGGCGGGGCCACCGTGCGCTGTTGCTTCGCCGACGACTGCAACGGGCCGGC
The DNA here is from genome assembly GCA_018697195.1 of Certhia americana. Classification (NCBI taxonomy): domain Eukaryota; kingdom Metazoa; phylum Chordata; class Aves; order Passeriformes; family Certhiidae; genus Certhia; species Certhia americana. The sequence goes on from JAGMWU010000029.1 coordinate 3,557,022, forward strand.
GAGGGGCTCCCGGAACGGCGGGGGGGTCCGCCCGCCGCCCCCGGCCAGCCTGCTGGCCACCGCGCTGGCCGGGACGCTGCTGCTGGGCTGGCTCTGAGGGCCCCGAGCGGCTGCTAGCCCAGGGACGGGGAGGGGGGAGCTCTCTGATCGCCGCCGGTCCAATAAACGCTGCCCTTGAGAAGCGCATCCGCAGCCTCTCATTGCCAGGGAAACCAAAACCGCGAGAGAACGCACCGAACCGAACCGGTCTGGCTGCCGGTGCCGCTCCGGAGGGCTTTGCTAGGCAGAGCCCGGGATCCCAGCGAACATTCGCCCCCTCCCCGTTGCCCCAACAGAGCTTTTGGGCTGTTTTCTGCACCCCGAGGCTCGGCTGTGGAGGGAGGTTTCTGTGGCTGCGGAGGCAGAGGGGAGATGTGAGGCTGCTCTGTGGTCTGGGGCTGCAGGTGGTCCCACAGCTCAAAGTTCTGCTGGAAAGACCCCCGGGAGTGGTCGGTGAGGCTCTGTTTCGGGAGAATGGTAAAAGTGAGGAGAACAGAAAGGGGAATGATGAAGGGAGTGAAGGATGGCTGGGACCATGAGAACTGTAGTGCAGGGCGAGCAGCAAACGGCCGCGGTCAGCACACGAGGAAAAGGGGAACAGGTACTGAAACTGAAAAGAGCAAGTTTGAACAGAAAAAAAAAAGTCATTCAGCACGTGCGGATCCAGCTGTGGAACTCACAGCTGGAGGATGCTGCTGGAACAGAGACGTCGGAGGGCGAGAGGGTCAGAAGTCCTGCAGAACACGGGCACGGTCCTGTGAAGGTTAACACGCGCTTAGAGGTCGCTGGGCTGCTGCCGCTGGAGGGGAGCATCCCGAAAGCAGATTCTTCCCTGTCTGCTGTGGATCCTGCTACTTCCCCGGGGCACACGAAAGGTGTTCTGCGGGGGGCTCTGGCTGCTGGTGGAATCTCCAAAGGTCCTGGGGCAGAGACGTGCCCTGCCCCGGGACTTCGCTCATGCCCCTTCATCTGCTAGTGGGGTGTCTCAGTGAGTTCCAGGGGCCGCTTGTGGGTACAAGAGCAGAAAAACGCGTTGGAAAATCCAGGAGAAGCGCCAGGCTCTCGGAATGGAGGCAGAGCAGCGCTGTGACTCGCTGCCGTGTGACCGTGCACAGAGCCCAGCGCTGCCCCGGGCTCCGGCGGGTCACAAGAGATGCCTCGGTATAAAAATACCCCGTGGAACAGTTTAGTCCTTGCAAAGGGAGGGATGGGGAGAGGGGGAGGCGGCGGTGGCCGGGCAGGGTTCGAGACCTCCAGGATGCCGGGAGCAGGCAGCCAGCAGTGGGAGGGAGCGGACTAGCGAGGGACGGACAGGGGATACGGGTGTCCGTGAGCCAGATCCCTGCGTGCCCTCGGCGGCGGCAGAGGCAACACCAGGATCGGTTTCACCCGCGCCGGGAGAAAGTGCTTCGGGGCCAGATGGAGTTTCGGAGGGAAAGTGGGGCTTTCCCTGGGCGGCACGGGGCGGGCAGAGGGTGTTTCCTGCTCCCAAATCCACCCTGAGCTCACTCCAGCAGCAGCTTTCCCAAGAGATGCTCTTGCAGGAGCCGCGACCCGGACGGGGCGGCTCGTCTCCATCCTCACGCACAGACTGAGCGGTTTTGTGTCGGCCTGAGGGGGTTCACCGGGAAGGCCCCGAGCCCGGGACCGGGCGGCCCTGGGGGACGCAGAGGAGCCGCAAGAGGCTGTCACTGTGACCGCCCCGGGCTGTCCCGACCCCTCCCGGCGGCGGCAGGTGCGCGGGAGGGATACGGACGGACGGCGCCGGGACAGAGGGACGGACACCGACCCCCCCCGCCCCGCGGAGCCGCCCCGCACTCACATCCGGGGCCGGGTTTGCTAATGACAGACGTAATTAACCCGGAAAGAAGCGACGGCGGAGCCAGGGGCACACCCCCTCCGCCGCCCGTCCGTCCTCCTGCCAGCGCTGCCCGGCGTGCGCAGCGCCCGCAGCCCCGGCCGCCACCGGCCCGGGCCATGCTCGGGGCGCTCAGCCCAGGGACACCGTGGGGTAAGTGCGGGAGCAGGGGACACGCGGCAGCAGCCCTCGCTGGCGCCAGACCCCGAGGGCGGCCTGGGAGCCCTCGCTGTGCCGTCCCCATCCTGCCCCCGGCCCCTTCTCCCGAACCCCCGGTCCTCCCGGGCTGCAGGCGCTCGTGCCCCCGGCTCCGGGAACGGGTGGGGAGGCGGCCCCAGGGCTGTCCCCACGTCCCTGGCGGAGGCTCCGGGTCCTGCAGCTGGATCATCCTTGCCAGGGCTGGAGCCGAGCCCTCGCGGTGCGAGCGGCTTCTGCTCGACGGTTCCTGCGGCGAAGGGTGGCGGGCAGGGGGGCGGGAGGCAGCGAGGGGGGCTCGGAGCCGAGGGGTCCCCGTGGGAGCTCCGGAAATGCTGCAGGCACCACCCTCGCCGAAAGTCTGTGGGGCTGAAGGCGAGCGTGTGACGGGGATCAGGGGTTTGCGGCTATTTCGTGCGTTCTCCGACTCTTTGTGGCAGATGAAGAGCTGTATCCGGCCTCTTCCCAGCAGGTTGAGAGTTTCATTAAGGCAAGTGTCTGGAATTAGTAGGAGCTGGGCGCTGTCTTGTGGGTCGGGACAGCGTGAGCTCCGGGAGCTGCTCTGCAGTCCCAGGTGAGAGGGAGCGGTGCTGCAGCCGCTGCGGCTCCGCAGGTCCCGGTCTTCTGGGATGGAGGGGCATCCCCAGGCAGCCCCAGGACTGCTCAGGTGTCCTGATGAACACCGGAGCGCTCAGGTGTGACAGAGGAGGAGGGTGCTCTGGCTGCTCAGCTGCACGGTGGGTTTGGAGCTGTGATGCTCCAAACGTCGGATCTCCCACTGCTCGGGTTTTTCTGCTGCAGGGTGTTCCTGTCCTGCTCCTGTGGCTGTAGCTGTGCTGGGACAGAGCAGGGCACCGGCAGCTGTGACAGTGCAGTGGCATCCTGAGGTGCTTCCTGGAAAGTCTGGCTGGGCGGCTGCACACGAGGCCTCTGAGCCACCCGTGGCTGCAGAGGGGATTCGGGTGCTGCACGGACAGTGCCCGGCACCTCCTGCCTCTCCCTGGGGAGCACTTCCCTTTAGCTCAGGCAGGCAAGGGGGTGGTTTGGCTGTAAATCTTCTGCAGTCCAACTACTTGCCATGTCATTCACTGAGTCAGGAAAGGGGTGTCTTCTTTGGTGGGATATTGTGACCGAAAAAGCTGGCAAGTCAGTTGCTTCAGAGGTAGGAAAGAGTCCTGGAAGTCCCTGATATGCTTAACGAGAAAACCGAGCATTTTCTGGCCCTCCTGGATTTCCTGAGCAGAGTGCCCCACATATAAGCACAGCTTTTATAATTTCCTTATGGAAAAGTGCAGTTCTTGGTGGCTCCAAAGAGAGACCGTTTGTGTCCTGTGGACAGTGGGATGTGAGGGGACAGGAACCGGGCTGACTTGGTGCAGGGTGTGGGACAATCCCAATCTCCTCTGCCCAGGGGTTTGTGCATCTCCAAGTGCAGCCTGAGGTCAGTGTGCACAGAAGGGCTGAGCTGCTTTGTGGTGTCCCAGATGAGCCTGTGGCAATGAAGGATGGTGGTGGTGGGACATGGAGGCTCCCAAGAGGTGTCCCATGGGGCTGGGCTCATCTCTGTGCTGCCTGTGGCACATTCTGCTTCTTCCTCACCCGTCTCCCCAAGCAGAAATCTCTCAACCTTTGCTGTAAGCAGAAGGAAGGGTTTATGAGGTTTGGTCTGAACGTGTTGGTGTGGTTGAAGGTACCCAGGGATTTGCTTTCCATGTGCTTCCCCACCACAAAAAAAGCAGTGAGATTTGAAGAAACCCTTGTGTGAGGGCACTGTTGTTGGTCTAAAACAACCTCTCCCCCTGCAGCAGCATGGTTCCCATGAGCCCTGAGCCCCATCTCTGAAATGCTGGTGATAAACTGAGATCCTGACAGCAGGTTGATTTGTTTTCTGCCTTCTCTACCTTTGCAGCTGCACCCCAGCTCTTGCACAACCCTCGCCTCCCCGGGTCCCACTCCACTGCAGCTCAAAAATAGTATTTCCTCCTTTTCTGCATGACTTCTTTTATTTGTGTAGCTCTGCTTCTGGCACCTGTGTGATCACCACTCTCCTGCCAGACAAACCGCACACCGGGTTCACTCACATCCTCTGGGTAACGGCTGCGCTCATCCCTGCCTTGGCAGTGGGGACAGGGCTCTGTGGCAGTGGGGACAGATCTGTGCCTGTGCCATGGGGACAGGGCTCTGCCTGGGCAGTGGGGACAGAGCTGTGCCTGGGCAGTGGGGACAGAGCTGTGCCCGGGCAGTGGGACCTGTCCTGCCCACCTGGGCCTCCTGGTGCTGTGTCTGCTCCCCGCACAGGGCTGGAATTGATGACAGTGTCCCCACTGCAGCCAAGGGGACTTGAGGAGAGCTCCTGGGTGGCGGGCAGTGCTGGGGAGGGACCATGCCCATGGCAGACCTGGGGACACAGTGTGGCCCTGCTGGCATGGGTCATTGTTTTCCCTGCTGACTTGACATCCTGGCTGCACAGATTTTCTGCTGGAGTTGCAGATTGTTCCCCGTTTCCTGGGAGTGTGCTCAGGCTCTCTCTAGCACGGTGCTTTGGGATAATTTTTCACTGCAGTTCTCAGGGATCTGGTGTCTCATGTCAGATCCTTTGTGGCTACTTTGTCCTCTCTCATGGGGTTTGGTGGCTCTTGGGGCTGGGAGTGATGGGTTGGTAAGTTGTCCCTTCCATCTCCCTCTGGAGAGCTGGGCTCTGGCTGAGTGACTGCGCTGGCACCCTGGAATATCTGCCTGGGACGGGTTGTTTGCCACAGGTTTGGGAGCAGCACCCTGGGGTGCAGCTCACCCAGCCCTCCCTGCCTGCCCCCCCTCCACAGGGTGATGCCAGAAGGAGCCCGGCATGCCGTACCTGGACCGGCAAAACCGTATCTGCGGCTTCCTGGACATTGAAGAAAATGAGACCTGTGGGAAGTTTCTGCGGAGGTATTTCATCCTGGACACCCAGGCCAACCACCTCCTGTGGTACATGGACAACCCTCAGGTAGGCACGTGTGCCGGGCACGTCCATGAAGTTGTCAGGGTGTCTGTATGCACATCCCAGCCTCCCTGGAGCAGGCATCTCCCCCGGGTCTCCCCAGGTCCTGCCTGCTCTGTCAGTGTCCTGTGGCTGTGTGCAGCCACCACCAGGCTCCAGCCCTTCTGTGACCTCTGTGGTTTCCAGGACTGTCCCAAGGAGCACAGCAGGGCTGGTGTCACTGCTGAGGGGTCTGAGCTGAGCCAGGTGCAGGAGAGGGAAATGGCTGCTGCCTGACCCCAAGGGCACAAAGGACAGGCTGGATTGCCCCCGCCACCTTCTCCCTGTCATTTACCTCCCACTGCTCATTCTGTGTGTTGCAGAACCTGGCCATCGGAGCAGGTGCTGTCGGAGCTCTGCAGCTGACCTACATCTCCAAGGTAATGTTGGGGTGGGGCACAGGGAAGGTGAGTGCTCCCTGTTTTCCCCTCATCCTCGTGGCATTCCCGGGAGAGGCGATGGCTTGCCCTGGAAGCACCCAAGGCCAGGTTCTGCTCCTGCCTGAGCTCATGACCATCTCCCTGATGGATGAAGCCTGAGTGGGAGGGATCCCACAAGGATCCTGGTGCTGGGACCACGTTCATCCTCACCCGTGGGTCAGCACGGGACGGGGTGCGAGGTTGGGTTGCGGGAGGAGGAAGAGGAACTGCTCTGCTGTGAGGAAGGACATGGGGTGGCCAGAACTGGGTGGGAACAGGAGCGTGGCATCAGTGTGAGCTGGGCACAGAGCTGGCATTCGGCTGAGCAGTGCTTTGGAGCTCTCCCCTGTGCTCAGAGGGCAGTGCCCTGAAGGATGAGACCTGGAAACTTGCTTGTGTGTCTTAAGGGCATTCTCCAGACTGCATGGGAAGGCAGGAATAGTGCAGTAGGCATCAACTCTTGGCAGTGCTTGATTCAGTGGAGCTGTGGGTGTGTGTGGAGAGTGGAGCTGCCCCCATCCTCCTCCTGCAAGTGGCCCCTCAGCTGCCGTGGGGGAGTGGGGGGCTGGCGGCTGGAGCGGCTCAGCTTTATTTCGGAGCTGGATATAGCATTGGACAGATCTTTCTGTTCCTGCTGAATCATGATTTATAAATTAAGCACAGATGAAGCAATGCTGGGAGGCTGAGCCTTCCCCATTTTGGAAAGAGCCTCACAAATTATATAGGTTTTAGTTTAAATGGAAATTGCTGCAGGGACAGCGTTTGGTCACAAACTGCGGGGTTGGGTTCTGTCAGTGGCTGGAACTACCAACAGTAAGTATACCAGAAAAATGGAGGTTTGCTTGAGAAAACATATTTAAAGCATTATGGACTGGCTTTGAAGGAGGAGGACTGTCAGAATAACTACTCCATGAATGCTGTTTGTGGAGCCTCAAGGAATATTATTCTTATATAAACGATTCCTACTCTTCAGGGGAAAACCACCACTATTTTCCCTCAATTCTCTTAATTGCTGATGAGACTGACTGTGTTAATCCAGAAGAATGGATGTTTTCAGGTCCTTTGAAAGCTTTCTGTCCTCTGCTGTGCAGCTCAGCCAGCGCCTGAGGGGATGCAGGGGATGAAAGTCCTGAGTGGGTGCTGACCTTCCCCCAGGACCCGGCACCCTCTGTTGCATGTGCTCTGACACGGGCCAGCTCCCTTCAGCTGGCACAGCTGTGCTGGGGCTCCAGCTGTGCTCCCGTGTCTGGGGTCCTGCTCAGTGCTCCTGTCCAGGGTGGCAGAGCCCAGGCAGAGAGCTGGGTGGGTGGGTGGAAACTTCCAGCTCTTGTGCCCCCCCCCAGCACCTGCTGTTATCTCTAATTTTCTCCCTGGTTTGCTCTGTCACAGGTTAGCATTGCCACCCCAAAACAGAAGCCTAAAACGCCATTCTGCTTTGGTGAGTGAGTGAGTGGGCTCCTGCTGGGCTCTGGGAGGGACCCCCTGCCCCAGGAAGCTGCAGTTTGGGTTCCTGCCCCATGAATCCTTCTGGCTGCTGCCAACTCTCCTCGTCCTTCCCTTCTCTGGCAGTTATCAACGCTCTGTCCCAGCGCTATTTCTTGCAAGCCAGTGACCAAAAGGACCTGCAGGACTGGGTGGAGGCACTGAACAGGGCCAGTAAGATCACGGTAGGTTACTCAATTGTTCCTTCCACCATCCCCAGGGATCCTTATGGTTGGGCTTTATTTGTGTATCTTCCTTCGCCCTCCCAGCCCAGCTGTGGGGGACAGCAGCTGTGCCCCAGGAAGGTCCTGTTGGAGCCATCCACATCCCCTCCTGCTCCAGGCCCTCCTGCTCCTGCTGGATAGGGTCTGGCCCAGCCAGCTCCTCACTGTGGCTGTCAAAGGGTGGCTTTATTGTGCTTCAATAACTTATTTATTCAATTTTTATTCTTCCTGGAACGCCGGCCCTTGCAATGAGGCGCAGCCAATGCCCTGCAGTGTGGGGCATGGCGATGCAGGCTGTGCCTGCATCCAGAGGGGCTCATCTGCCACCTCCTCTCGTGTGCTGTGTGCTCACAGAGCCGTGAGCTGATGCTCACTGACCCAGTACCTCGCAGAGTCTGCCACGCAGCTGCTCCTGGCAGTGTGGGGTGGGCTCTGCTCCCTCCCTGGGCAGCCCTGCCCTGGGCTGGGGGTGCCTGCATGGGGGGGTGTGGGCTTGGCAGCTCCAGGACGGCTTCTGCATGGATGGAGGGGTCCCTGGGGAAGGGCTGGGAAAGGGCTGGGGGCTTCTGAACTGCTCTGAGAAGTGGGGCCCAAGCATAACGTGAGCAGAGTTTTACTGGGTCATGCACTGATGCGTGTTGTTTATGGTCTGAGAATTAAATGTGAGGGAAAATCATGTAAACAGTTTGATTGGGGCCTACCCGTGAGTTTTTTCTTTAAAATCCCTGGACTGCTGTGCTGTAATCTCCAGGTCGTGCAGGAGCAGACCTAGCATGTATTGCCTTTCTTTCTCTGCAAATACATTAAGTGTGACAACCTTTGCACCTGCAGCTGCCAGACTGCTCTGGCTCCTGCCTTCTCTTTCTGGGTCCAGCTGAGATTGGACACAGACTCCATCTCCAGAGCTGTGCCAGAGCTGCACCAGAGCTGCGCCAGAGCTGTATCAGAGCTGTGCCAGAGCTGTGCCAGAGCTGTGCC
>JAGMWU010000029.1:3565245-3598448 GCA_018697195.1 Certhia americana
GTATCAGAGCTGTGCCAGAGCTGTGCCAGAGCTGTGCCAGAGCTGTACCAGAGCTGTACCAGAGCTGCACCAGAGCTGTATCAGAGCTGTGCCACAGCTGTGCCAGAGCTGTGCCAGAGCTGTGCCAGAGCTGTGCCAGAGCCTGTCTGGGCTCTGTGTCTGGGTGTACTGTCAGCAGTTTCCTCCAGGGTTCCTCCCCGTGGGGCAGGGGATTCTGCCAGGCTGGCAGAGGTGGGAGCTGGGGCGACAGGGGAATCAGATGCATCTTGTGCTTCTGTAAGAAACCGTGGTGATTTCCCTGCCCTGATTTTGGCCAGCCCTTCCCGACTCTGGCTGTGTCCCAGCTGGCCGACCGGCTTATCCAGCCCTTCCGGAGGAGTTGCCACAGGCTGGCTGGGACACCCAGGGCTCCCGGGGTGTGGGTGGTGCTGCCACTCTGCCCTGCACCGAGGGGAAGGCAGGAGGGGGGCTGGCATCACGGGAATTGAAGCACAGGGTTGGGAAGGGAAACGTGGAAACTCCCCTTTCTGTGCAGAGCCAGAGGGAAGGAGCTGGGAAGGGAAAGGGGAGTGTGACAGTGCTGGGAGCTGTGTTGCTGCAGCCCGGGGGGCACAGCCAGCGCCGGGGTCATGGCTGTGCCTGGCTGGAGCTGCAGCTCTGCCTCGTTAGACCCAGCTCCTCATTAAGCCCTGCTGTAAATGCAGCGGGGACAATTAAAGCAGCAAGTGTCCCACAAACTCAGTGAGCTGCAGAGGTGAATCACAGGCACTGGTGAAGGGATGCTCAATCACTGAGCTCCTCTCATCTCTCCTCTGGGTGTCTCCTGCCACCCAGGGGCTTCCACACCCTCCCTAACTGGGGCGTTTGGCCAGGAGTTGTGTTCTAAAGGGATGTTGCTGCATTGGACAGGGATGGGGTGCCCAGTGCAGGGGTGGGGATACCCAGCGTGGTTCACCCTGTGCCCTTCATCCCTTCCTTTCTCCCACAGGTGCCAAAGGGTGGCAGCATCCCACCGGCCACAGAAATCACAAAGCCTCCAGTGGTGCCCCAGGCCCAGGAGAGGAAGCCCCAGGTGGCCTACAAAACTGAGATCGTTGGGGGGGTAGTGGTCCACACCCCCATCTCCATCAACCAGGTGAGCTGCTTTGCACTTTCATTTCTGGAAACAGTGTGCCTGCAAAGCCTTCCCCCTGCAGGTGCTCTGAGCACTCTGGGTGCCTCTGCTTTTTCACACTCTGAAGTGTGATGAGATGAGGGGTTTGAGGAGGAGGAGGAGGTCATGAATCTGCTTAGCTTCCTGGCCATCACCATCCACCCACGTGTCCTGGGTGCAAATCCCCTCTTTAGGTGCCCAGGGCAGAGGAGCCCTGTGCCTGGTGCCCCCACCCCAGCAGCCACAGGGACTGGCCCAGGGGTGGTGGCTGGTACCTCTTGCTGTGGCTCTGCATCCCCTTCCCTGGCTCACAGCTGGCTGTGCACGTGGCCATCAGCATCTCCCACGTTTGGGCATTTGTCCAGCTCTGGGTCTCACTTCAGCTCTTATCAGTGGCAGCACTAAAAATAGAGTAGGGAATTAGATCATTGCAGCAGTTTCTGCCACCAGATGCTTTTAACACTTCCCTGGCCACAGGGTTTGGCAGGATGCAGAGGTGTACCAAGGGCTGTGGGGTGCAGAGGGGTTTTTTGGAGGTGGTGCATCAGCTGCCAGAATATTTCCGTGCTCTTGCTGCTTCCCCCGTGTGAAATGGCCATTTCCCTGCTGCAGCTTCCTGGGCGTGTCTGTGGTTTCCTGGCTGTGCCCCAGCCCCTGCTGCTCCAGGACTGCCCTGGGGAGTCCCACGCTCTGGCTGCACCCCAACCCGGCCAGGAGCATCACCCCAGCTCCCAGGAATGTGACTCTCCTGCTTGCAGGAGTGTCCTCAGTCCTCACCTCTGGCTCTGGACACCACCTCTGTAATGCCCAGCAGAGCTGGCGCTGCTGTGGGGTGTGGGTGACATCCCCCAGCTGTGCTTCACTGCTCTCCAGAAGGGCTGGCCAGTGCTCTAGGCCAGAGGAAAAGCTGTTTGTCTGCTCTGGGGACCCCGAAGCATCTGTGGGAGGTGCTGGGAGGGCAGGTTAACCCAGACTGTTGTGGGGCCATATAAGGCTGGCAGTGGCCAGGGCCGCCCCGCTGCCGTGGCAATGCTCAAACCTCAGTGGGAGGAAGGGGATGGGGAAGAAGCTGAGTGCAGAAGATGTTTCATCTCAGCCATCCTCTGTGCTGCTGGGGGAAGGGAGGGCACTGCTGGGGTGATGCTGGAGGCCAGGTCTGGCCTTTGGGGTGCACTGGGATGTGCCCAGTGGGGCACACGGTCATGACCACAGCCCCTTTGTGCTCACAGCACTGAGCACTGCACTTGGGGAGGGACAGCTTGAGGCCAGAGGAGGCACAGCTTCCCTCCCTGAACTCCAAACACCTAAGTGCCTTTGGGAGAACTTGGCTCTGAAAATGAGAACCAGAGACTTTATGGCTTTTCTGAGCAATTTATTCCTGTGGTATACTGCCTTCTCCTGTTGGAAAGCATTCCTTTCTAACTTGTGTTTGTCTGGTGGTTCTTGTTCTCCTCATACCTTCAGTGGTGCAGTCCAGTCACCTCTTTGTGCATGAGGAGCCAGGCAGATGAGCTCTATTAACTCCCCCGCTGCAGGGGATTATCTTTAGCCCTCAAATTGCTTTCCTGCAGCTCTTCTGATTTCTTGTTTTGAACACGTGGATTCCAAAAGGGTGAATGGTCCCAGGGCAGCAGCCCAGAAAGCTGCACTCCATGAGAGAACATCAGCTCTGGACTCTGGCTCCTTCCCTGCCCACGTTCAGCGCTGCCCTGAGCCCTTGGCTCCCACCCTTCACCCGGGGTTTGTCTCAGGTGTTTTCCCTGCAGCTGGGTGTCCCTGCTCATGGCAGCTCTGTTCTCTGGTGCAGGATGGTGGTGAGAGTGGTGAGGTGGCCACGCACCCTCTGCTGCGGCGCTCGCAGAGCTACATCCCCCCCTCGGCCACCAAACCACCCGCCGGGCCCCCCGTGCTCAAGAGCGGCTTCTGTGTCAAGCAGGGCAACGTGGTGAGTGCTGGGCAGGGGATGGGGGTGCTCCAGGGCTGCTCTGGATGCAGGGAGTGGCAGGGATGGGCACCGAGCGATTTCCTTCTCTTTCCCAGAGGAAGAGCTGGAAGCGGCGGTACTTTGTCCTGGATGAGTTTTCCATCAGTTACTACAAGTGTGAGCAGGTGAGCAGCTCCCCGGGACCCCGGCAGGGCTCTGGCATCGCTGCTGTGCTGGCAGGAACCTCTGGGGGAGACACATCCCAGCCCCAGGGCTAGACAAGCCCAGCACTGTCTCCTCTCGCCTCTGCAGGACAAGGAGCCTTTGCGTTCGATTCTCCTGAAAGATGTTTGCAAGACCCACGAGTGCCTGGTCAAGTCTGGGTAATGCTCCCACCCTTTTTTCCCTCCGTGGCCCCAGGCTGGGTCAGGCCCGAGCAGCCAGTGGGAGCTTGGGCTGCTCCAGCTGCTCCCAGGTGGCTGCAGCGTCTCGGGAACGAGTTATTGCAGCAAACACTGATAAAATCAAAGTAACCTAAAGACTTGCAATGAAAAATAACCTAAGAAAACAAACCTCTGCAGCTAAAGTAAAAACATAATGTATTAATGTATCTCTGGAGTGTTTATTCCTAATCAGTAATAGCAAGCTGATATTTAAAATGAGCTGGGAATGCAGTGGATTATGTGGGGGAGGGCAGGGGTTTGCCAGCTGATGGTAGAGATTTGGGGTTTTTGGCAGAAGCTCTTTGAGAATCTGGACTCTTCTGAAAATCCCAATGAGATCCAAGGTTTGCCTTCAGTCTGTTCCTCCCTGGCATGCTCCAGAGATGGAGATAAATACAGGGATTTTTCTGTCCACGATGGCTGCTGGGGTGTGACTTTCTTTCTCACCATTTCTAGCGACCTCCTGATGCGAGACAACCTCTTTGAAATCATAACGAGCTCCAGGACCTTCTACATCCAGGTGAGCAGCTGAGGCTGGGATGATTTTTGGGGCAGAAAAGTTCAGTTCTCAAGAAATGTGCTGTTCCCCACAGCCCTTCAGCAGTGGACATGAGCAGATGGGGCTGGAACACGGGAGTGTGAGGGAGAACTGCAAGGGGTTCACATAATAAATAATCTCTTGGGATTATTTACAGTAAGGGGCTGTTTGTGAGAGCAGGAGAAGGCAGAGCTGCTCCTTGGGAATGCCAGGGCAGCTGAGCCTCACTGGGGCTGCTGTGTTTGCAGGCAGACAGCCCCGAGGACATGCACAGCTGGATCCGGGCAATCACCGGGGCGGTCCAGGCCCTGAAAACCCGCCCCAGGGTAGGTCACGTACTTTCCATTTCAGATTTATCGTCAAATGGAGATTATTCCAAAGTGCACGATATTTATTTGGTGGGTTATCGCCCCAGCCTGACTCTGCCCTGTCCCTGCAGGAGATGTCCTTTGTGAGATCCCCCTGGGTAGCCAAGCCCGGGGGCTCCTCGGGGCCCTGCCAGCCGCGGCCATCGGCGGAGGAGCGCAAGGCTTCGTGCAAGGCACCCTCCACATCCTCCTGGCAGCCCTGGACACCGGTGCCACGGGCAGAGGGGCAGCTGGGTGAGCTGCCAGCCCCGCTCAGGGACTCGGGGGGTGAGCACCAGGGCAGGGCTGTTCCCGGCTCACGCCTTCGGCACCGCTCGGAGCCACAGCCGCTCCAGGAGAAACCGTTCGCCTTTGACCTGGATGATGAAAGCATCCGGACCTCTGACGTGTGAGGAGGCACCGAGACACCCCTGGCTGCCAGGGATCCCTGTGGGGTGGTCTGGGGGATGCCAGGTGCTCCCTTCCCTCCACCACAGCCCTGCTCTGCAGGGAGCGGGGTCCCTGGCTGCTCCTGCCCAGGCTTGGCCCCAGTGGTTCCATGTCTTGGGAGGTGCTTCTGGGTGCTGCCGGCGCTCACTGTGCAGGGCAGGAGAGGCTGGGGACCTGTATGAGGAGACATCTTCTGCAATTGCATCGTTTTCCCCACAAACCAGGTCTGGAGGAAGTGGCAGGAGGTCTTGGAGGCTTGAGGGGGAGTGTGGCCTTTCTTGTGTTTGTAAAATGTTTCTCTCCCCTTTGATGCTGCTCAGATTCCCCAGGGCAGAGCTGGGAGACACCAACCTGCAGCTGCCCACCCCCCTTACAATGACTTATTCCCTCCTGCCCACACAAGGGTTTATCAGCAATCTGCTGGCTTTTAATTTTGTCTTTTTATACCTGTGGCTTCTGTTGAACCCCAGCCTGGGCAGGTGCTCAACCCCTTCAAAGGCTTTTGGTACTTCCTGGGTACTTCCAGGGCAGGCAGACGCAGCTCCCAGGTGGGAGCATCCTCAGGTGTGATGTTGGTTTTGCACTGCACACACCTGGGCACAGTTTGCTGTGCCACACGGTGGTTTGTTTTTTAGTAAAAAGCAATGAATACCGAGCACCTGATGGAACTGGGCAGACTTGTCCGGCCAACTCACCCAGTGCCTGCCCGAGATGGAAACCAGCAGGAGTTTCTAGAGCAATGTGAATCGTCATTTCCATAAGCAAATGAGCTCCTGTAGGTGTGATAAATAGTGTGTAGAAAACACAGGTGTTCCCTCAGCAGAGAGATCATCTGATACCTTCACCCCGAGTGTGTGCAATCCCCGGGTGCCGAGCAAGAGCCTGGCTTCCCTTTCCCTTCCCTGGCCATGGCACCTCTGCTCTGCAAGCTCAGCCCAGTGTGTTCCCCAGGAGCAAACATCTGGTTTGTCCCAGCCCTTCTGGGCCCTCCAGCTGTTTGACAGCTGTGCCCCAACCTCAGCCTGAGCCTTGAGTACCCTGACTGAACTTAGTGCAATGCCAATTGTAAATTCCTGCCTCAGTCCCCTGTGGGGCTGCTGCGGGGTGGGCACAGTGGAGGCACCTTTGTGCAGCTGGGGAAGGCAGGAATGGGGTCCCCCAAGTTCAGGGGGAAAAGGGTCTCAAAGGGGATTATGTGGAGAACCATAAAAATGGGTGGGAATCGATGCAAACGGTACAGGGCAAGTGTTAATATTATTTAATTGTAGCTACCTAGATCCTGCTGTTGTTCCTTTTTGTGTTCCTTTTTGCTTTATTTGCACTAGAGTTTGAAACTTTAATTTTTTTAGGCTGACTTACTGTTTGGCTACTAACACTGTTTCAAGAATGTTTTAGTAGTTTGGTAAGCCCATCCATCAGAGTCATTGTGTTCAGTAACAGCATTCTGATCTCAGTTTTGGAGAGCAGGGACTGCAGGGGGATGATGGTTCTTTTGTGCAAGGCCTTGGAACCACAGACTCCTGAGTATTCCTAGTGCTTGATAATTGCACAGTTTCCTCAGGCCTGGGAAGGTAAAGCAGAGGCTTGTTGCACAATGAAAGTTAATTATCCAGGAGCAGAAACTACCAGTGGCTCCAGCACTATTGCAACATTCCTCTTGCTCATTCCCACCCTCCCGCATCCCCAGGACAGCATAAAGGCTGAAGGTGAGGTTCAGACAAGTGTGGAGCTCAGCTGGGCTCCAGAGCCGTCCATAACACAGGTGGTGTTGGGAGGGAGGGAGGGATTCCCTCCCGTTCCAGAGGGCTGGGTGGATGCAGCCAGACCTTGATGGAGGTTGGTGGTTCTTTTAAAGCCAACTGGTTTCCCCTCAGCTCTGTGTTCACTCCCGGCTCAGGATGGACGTGTCCCCCCGGAGCTGCTCCCTCCTGCAGCCTGTGCTGTGGGGCTCTGCTGGGGTGCCCTGTGGAGGCAGAGAGGGGTTTGCTATTCCCACGTGGTTCCAGAAGTTTCTGAAAGTGCTGGCTGGGGATTTCAAGTGCTCTTAGTGCTGGGGCCCTCGCGCAGGCGATGCTCCGTGACTCCCGGGGTGGGCTCTACCTGCCTCCCCCTTTGCCTGTAAATGCTGCAATGCCCTTTCTCCACGGTGTTTTTAAATAAAGAAGGAAATCCCGATTGCTTTCCCAAACTGTCCATTTGCACTGTGTTTTGGGCAAGGGTTGCCGTGGGGGTTGAACGCTCCCCCGTGCACAAGGGAGGGGCTCCAGGCTGGGGGGGAGCAGTGCACGGTGAGGACAGGGACAGGGACAGCACAACTCTTCCTGGATCAGGGTCCCAGATGTTCCCTGGGGAGGAGGGAAGCTGCTGGACCAAGGCCCTGCTGTGAGCTGGGAATAGGGGGCTGGAGACACGGCAGCTGATAATGACACTGGGCATTTGCACATGGGATTATTTTTTTTCTGGATCGCTGCAGAATTTTTTCCCCTCCATGGACTTTCCAGCCCTGTTGTTCTGCTGAGGAATGGCATTTTCAGGACAAAGCTGCCCCCCACCCCGAGTCGAAGCTGCCAAACTGGGAGTGCGTGTTTGCTGGTTTATCTCAAATATGACCAGACATTTGCATACACAGATTCTGTGTCTAGCTCTGGCTGGGACTTGCTGCAGCTTCCTTTTCCCATTTTATTCAGCTTGGTAAGTTTTAAACCTGCAGCTGGTGGGGCTTCCTCTTTCGGGTGTGAGGTTCTTGCACCCTTTGGGTGCTGCAGGTGCAGCTGGGGCTGGAGCCTGCCTGGCACACAGGCAGGAGCTGACCTTGGCAGCTCTGGCCCTTTCCCAGCTCCCTGACTGCTCCCAGGTGTCAGGTGCCCCAAAACCCCAAGGTAACCAGGGCTCAGGACTCTGGATTAATGGGCTGGCTGGGGGGGATCAGGGCTAGACCATAACCCTGTGGCCTTCATCTCTGTGTGGCTGTGACTCTACTCATCCCCAAAGTACGTAGAGCCAGCTTCTTCCAGATTTTATTAATGTTTCCTTGACCTCATATGTTTGCAAGCTCTGATTTCTTAAGCTGTCACTATTTGCAGTGGGAAGCCAGATTACTTTTAAACAAGCAAAATATATCCCGAACAGCTTTGTGTCCAAGGTTGGTAGAGAGTCATTATCAAGAGTAACTGCTGTGTACCCTGAGTTACAGTTCTGTAAGTCCACGTTGTGTGCCAGGCAGAGCCCGGGCTGGTTCCTGGAGCGAGCAGAGCCATGCAGGGGCTGCAGCTGGGGCCAGCCCTGCCCCTCCTCAGTACACCGTGCACCAGTTGCTGCCGTCGCTGGGCATCAGCCCACCGGTGATCAGCAGGATCAGATCCACGAACCACCAGATGCCCAGGCCCCCCAGGGTCAGCAGCTTCCCCACGGCGGTGCCCGTGTGGCCCAGGCAGAACCGATCCACTCCGAAGCAGCCCAGGAAGAAAGAGTAGAGCAGAGTGGTGATGAAGTAGTGTCCCGTGTACCTGCGGGAGAAGATGCGGCGTGGTCAGAGAGTGCCAGCTGTCCCCGCCGGACCAGCCCTGCTGCCGGGGGGCTCGGCCCGGTGGGTGCCCGGGGGGACAGGGACTCTCCTACTTGACGCAGGGCCGGCTGCCCCGCAGGAAGCTCCGCGGCTCGGCGCACTCGATGCCGTCCAGCGCTCGGCACTGTACCCGCGTGTGATCCACCTCGCCGTGGGCCTGTCCGCCGAACTGCGGCGGGGGCAGCGCTCAGCGGGGCCCGGGGGGGGCACCGGCACCGGGGCCGCTCCCCCCGCCCCGCACTCACCTTCACGCAGCCGTGGCCCAGTTCCTGCTGCGCCGTGGCGTTCCCGCCGTGGTCCACCGGCTCCTCGCACTCCACGAACTCATCGGGGCTGCGGGGAAGGAGCGGGCGGTGAGGGCGGCCGGGTGGCCGCGGCCCCCCCGCCCCGGCCCCGCGCTCACAGGTAGGTGCACAGCACGAGCGGCGCCCGCGGATCGCTGTAAGCCCAGGCGGCGGCGGGCGGCCCCGGCAGGTCCCGGGGCTCGGTGTCGTTGTCCGGGAGGCCGCGGCCGTGCAGCAGCAGCAGGTTACCGAGCAGGAGCGCGGCCTGCCCGCACAGCAGCGCGTACCCCACGGGCGGCGCCATGGCGGCACCGCCGCCCCGCTCGGCCTCGGGCCGCGCCGCCCGCAACCAATGGGCGCCCGCCGGCGGGTCTACCGCAGCCAATGGGCGCCCGGCGGTGCGCCTCCTGCAGCCAATGGGCGCCCGCTCCTCGCAGCCGGGCGGAAGACGGAAAAAGCTGCGGAAGAGGCAGGGAAGGGCGTGGTGCAGGCCGTGCGCGTCTGGCGAGGAGCTGATTGGCTGGCGGGGAGAGCTTCGGCCAATGGGCGAAGGCGAGGGGCGGGGCGCTGGTGCGGCGCGCGAGCTGTTCGGTGCGCGCCGCGTCCCGGGGCCCAGCCGGGGCTCGGGGCCCCCTCCTCGGGGTGCACACCGCGCTCACCCGAAAAGCGGACACCCTTAGCACCGGAGAAGCGCTCTCAGGGTCTGTGCTGCCGGTAACGGGCAGCGGGGCGGCTCAGCGGCCACATCAGCGATTGACTCCGTCCGAGCTGGCCGCTCTTCTGAGCGGCTGCTCCCGGGTGTCAGCCCGCCCTGTGCGAACGGGAGGCAGCCTGGGTTCGGGTGCTTTTGTGCTCTTTTCCGTAGTAAATTGACTCCACCGAGCCGTTCCCCGTGTCTGCCGTTCGTGTCGATTTAAGGGAGGATCGCTCCCATCTCAGCCGAGGGAGGGGCAAAATCTCTGTGCTTGGATGTCCGGAAATCTCCCTGCAATGGGTTTTCTCACTGTGCTTTATTCTAGTTACAAAGCCAGCGAACAGCCCTAATCCAGTGCTCGGCTCCAAGGTCTCATTTGTGCCTTCAGACACTGCAGACCTCCAGGATTTACTGGTTGGTTTTCCCTGGTTCTTCTCCCAGAGCAGCTCGCACTGTGCCTGCTGATGGGAGTGTCAGGAGCGTCACAGTGTCAGGTGTGTGCCTGGTGCTTGTAGCGGAGGGCAAAGCCTCTGATGCCTCATTCTGGGGCATTTCTCGTGCTCACCTGTACCTGTACCTGTGCTATTGCCCGGCCAGGGGCTGACAGGGTGTGCTCTCATGTGCTTCCAGCACTTCCAGCTCTTCCCCAAGAGGGTGATGGGCTCCCGAGGGAAAGGTCACAGACCCAAGGCTGCCAAAGCTCCAGGAGGGTTTGGACAACGCTCCCAAAGATGCACAGGGTGGGATCGTTGGGCTATCTGTACAGGGCCGGGACTCGGATTCCCGTGGGCCCCTTCCAGCTCAGGATATTCTCTGGTTCTGTGCTTGCAGTGTGCAGTGCAGTTTTTTGGCAGGAAAGGCCAGCAGAGCCGTGCTGGCTGCAGTCTGCGCTGACACCAGCTCCCTTTGCGGGCGTTTCCTTCGGGACCCCAGCGCTTTCGGTACCTGGGAGGTTTTAGTCCAAAAAAGCACAGGAAAGGCTGGTGATCTTCCGTGCCGGGCCATGCGGGGCCGGGGCCGTGCCCAGGAGGTGCCGGGCCGTGCCGCTGCCCAGATCTGTGCCGGGTCCGTGTCCGTGCGGGGCTCTGCCGAGCCGTGCTGGGTCCGGGGCCGTACCCGGGTCCGTGCCGGGTCTGGGGCCGGGCCGGGCCGTGCCGGGCCGTGCCGCTGCCCGGGTCCGTGCTGATTGCGGAGCCGTACCCCGCTCCGTGCCGGATCCCGGGCCATGCCCGGGCCGTGCGGGGCGGTGGGGCCCGGGGCGGGCGGGCGGACGGCTCCGCCCCGGGGCGGCGCAGCGCAGGCCCCGGCCCGGCTCCATAAGGCCGCGGGGCCGCCGGCCGGACCCAGCGCCCCACGGGAGGGGCGATGTGGGCAGGGGGTGTCATGGCCCGGGCCTGGAGCTGCCTCTGCCGCCTCCTCCTCTTGCTCACCTTCCTCCTGCCGCCGCCGGCCGCGCCCGGGCAGCCCGCGGGTGAGTGCGCGGGGCCGGGCCGGGCCTGCCGCCCGCACCCCTCTCGGCCCCAATTCCCTTCCCCGGACAGCGCCGTTCCCCCTTCCCCGTCCCCTCCGGAGGGTCGGGCCCCCCTTGTCAGCCCTCCCCGGGGCCATCTGCGGAGGGTCTGGCAGCCGCTGCCCCTCCCGTGCCCTGAAGGGTGGCCGATGGGGCAGACACCCCCCATCGCTCGGCCCGGGCGGGGGGCCCTGCCCGCTGTCCCCCTGTGCCCCGCGGTGTCCCCCGGGGGTCGCCGGTGCCAGCAGAGGCCCTGTGCCTGGCAGCACCACCTGTGCCCAGCCCAGCATCGTCAGTGCCGCCGTGCTCCTGGTCGGGGATGCTGCGGAGGGCCCGGGCGGACAGCGGGGCTCCGTTGTCTGGACCCTGGGACTCCGGACGAGGAGCTGATGCCGGCAGCGGCCTCGGGTCCCGGCACACCTGCCCTGGTTCGCAGGTATCCCCCGAGCGCCGGCTGTTGGCTCCTCCATCCTCCCCGTGCCCGCAGCTCTGCCCGGCACAGCCCTGGCGATGCGGGGCTGCCCTCTCCGTGCGGTCCCTTGGCCATCGAGGAGCCCGGCTATGGGCAGAACGGCGCAGGCTGCCGTCCCCAGGGAGGTGGGGCAGGACTCAGTGCCACCGTTCTGCCTGGCTTTTGAGGAGATGGTCCCGTGCTGTCCTTAGGGACTGTTTATGAATTGGGGTGGTTCTGTTTATGGGCTCTTAGGGTGCTGATTCAAGGCTGTATATACACGACAGGCAGTAATGCCTCCTCTGTCGTTGTTTCTCTCTCCTGAAGGGACATGTGCACTGTGTAAAACTTTTGTGTTTGCTGTTAATGCATCTTCTTATAGTCAGGTCTTCCCAGCTGAGGAATGGACAACTTGGTACTGGTGCTTCGTGCTGAGGACAGTGCTTATGTGGTGTGTGCCTGTCCCTGAGGGATTCTGTGCTGGAATCTCCTCCTCTCACTTGCGGTGTTGTTGCTGGAGGGTGTGTGAGCTGTGTGAGGTGAAAGTCAGCTCTGAGAGGTGGCACAGCATGTTGGGAGCTGCCTGGCTGGAGGCCGAGGGGTGATGTCTGAAATTATACATCTGAGATATCAGGTGCTCGTGCTTCCAGTGGGCTGGTTGGTGTCTTGATGAACAAGGTTTTAGTTCCTGCCTGTAGGAAAGGAACACTGGTGCCAGTTCCTGATGGTGGATGATAGCGTTCCTCTGCCTTTGGAACTCTCTGTTCCAGTTATTAATGCCAAACCTGCCATGAAATATAATGAACCTCCCTTGCCTGAGGTATGAGCATGAAGGAGAGAGTAGAAACCTCCAACTTTTAGGTTATAATGTAAGTGCTTTTGACACACCTAGGGATGTAAGGCAGAGGTGGAGCGTTACCAGAAATTATTTGAAAATTGCTGAATGACTATAATCAAGTAGTGATGTGTAGCCTTAAGGGATTTGTGTGTGTTGCTTTTCCTCTCCTGTTTGTGTCCAATAGGAGCCTTCAAGATTTGACTGTATGAATTAAAAAATTCACAGTCAGAGCCTGTTTTGTGCTACTCCATCTCTTTCCTGATACTTGGTGTGATACTCACACCAAGATGTTCCAGCCAGGCTTGGCCACAATTCTTAAGTGTCTTAAGTGCTTGGGTTTAAATTTCTGGGGAGATAGGATGTTTGGTTAAGATAATTCTTTTGTTCAGATCACAGAAAACACAGCACTGCCTCATATTGCAACAAATCTGGGACAATCATTTAGCAAAGAGCAGGTTTATGGTTATTTCTTCCACGTGAGAAAGAAAGAGAGGAAAGACATTTCAGTGTGGCTAATGCTGCCTCTGCAAAAAGGGAGTTTGAATCACAACTTCAGAGTTTCTGCATGTCATGATCATCACTATTATTTCTCGAGCTGAAATTAAAAAAAAAAAAAAAAAAAAAGAGGAAAGATGTGCATTTTACAGTTCCCTTTGGTGGCCAAATGTGAAGCCAGCAATGTGTCCAAAGAGAAGGTTCCCACGGAGTCAGCTGAGAAAGCAGAGCTGAGGTTCACAGCTGGTAGGATGGGAGGAAGTGAGTGGGCTCAGCACGCTCAGCTCCTGTCCATGGGCACGCTCTCATGGGTGGGAGGGAGGGAGGGAGGGACTCCAGGGCCAGGGACCCACAGGAGGGCTCATCTTGCTGCAGAGTTAGCACAGCTTTACCCTGCTTCTCCTTGTGAGAAGGTTCCAAGGTGCAGAGGATGTTGTGGCAGTACCAGCGGGCACGTGTGACAGTCCCTTCTGTGGAACAAGGGGAGCTGTTGTCTTGCAGACAAATTAGGCTTTAGGAAGGGCAGAAGGAATGGGGAGAGTCTAGACAGGAAACACTTACAGCATAGGTCTGGATTTCAGCAAGGGGTGTAAGAATTTTCTAGGAAATATTTCTGTGGAAGAGCTCCGTAACCTGATCAACGTCCAACATCCCCAGTGAAAAACCAAAAGAAACTTCATGAGCTGCTATGGCCAGGTTTAATGTTATACAAATATTCCAGGTGAGCAGTACATGCTGATGAATTTGCTTCTCTTGCCATGATAGTTGGTCATCTCTTCCTGGTTTCTAAAAGGCACCAGCACAGCAGGAGGCACAGCAGGTCTGCAGACTGAGAGCAGGGGAGGGAGAGATGGAAAGAAAAGTCCCAAGGAGTGGTGCCTGTAAAAGAACAGCTGGCCAGATGTTCCCAGGTGTTTTGGAGATGAAGCACTCTTTAATCTTTGAGGTATGGGAGGAGCTGGAACTGCTGGCTCCACAGAAAACATTCCTACATTTAGAAGAAGACTTGTTATCTTTGTGGTTTTGTATAAACCTCTAAACATTTTTAAGTGGACTTGGATAATATTTGTATAGTGAAAGTGAAGGAGGCTTTTGCTTGCAGTACTCCAAAGAGTAAATCCTACTTCAACTGTGACCTTAATGCAAAAGTCAAGTGCACCAAAAAAAATGTTTTTCCTGGTGTGTCATTGCCTGGAGAAGTCCACCAGCAGTGGTTGTGTTGTTTTGAAGGACGTGGGTAAGTAAGCCAGGTCATGGAAGCTGCTCCTCAGACACTGCTTGGCAAACTCCTGTGTGATTCTGAAAATAGGATCTGGAGAATGCAGATTGAGCTGGCAGCTGGTACCTCCCAGTCAGATGGGATTCAGGCTCCATAAAGACTGGGATAGCAATCCCAGTGATTTGAGCACGAGAGAAGTATCTGTCAGAAATGAGTGGCTTTGAAGGGATGGTGTAAAGTGTTCTGCCCAGGTGGAAGTATGAGAGGGTGAAAAATGGGGGGCAGGAGCATGTTGGCAGGAAGGAAGTGAGTGTCAGAGTAGGTTGAATGAGAAGCGAATCAGGCATGTGCTGTGTGTTTTGGAGGTGACATTAACAGCACACGTGCCTTGGTGTGTGTGAGCCCTCCCTGGGCTGCTGTGTCCTGCTGTGGAGCTTTTTTGGGATAAGTGGATCTGACTGGAGAGTGGAGCCAGAACAGGCAGTCATGTAAGGAAATACTGAATATTGATGCTCCTTAGTTGCAGGAAAGGAGAGGCAAGCACACTCACACTGGAAATCCAGAGCTTTGGAGCTGGAGAGAAGGGAGTGAGTGGTTCCCTTCTCAGGGGTCAGAGGTGCAGCTTGAAGCACAAAGAGCTGATGGTTGGAGCTGGGGGTGCTCTGTGGAGATGCTCACGTGGAATTGGGGCCCTGATGGGCTGGCTGGCTGTGTAATGCTTTTGGCACTTCTGGTGAGCAATGCCCTGGCCACAGCGTGGGATGACTCGTGCAGCTGACCTCAGCAATTAATTGTAATCAATTGATGGTAACCACAATTAACTTAATGAGTTTTGGTATTAGCTGCTGACCTGATCACATGCTGATGAGCTTGTTGTTATGAAATTACTTTGTTTTGTGGAGTAACAGGCCCCAGTCTGAACTTTCCTCTTTTAAATTTTTTTTTTTTTCTTCCGTTGAAGAATGTATCTTTGACCTTCCGTTGCTAGGCTTGGGAAGGAGTCAGAGCTCAGGAAGGATGATAATTGAGGGGAAATGTGAGTGTAAGTGGGTGTAGCTGTGTGCTTAGGTTCTGTAGCTGAGCCAATGACCCATGGGCATGCCAAGGTCTAGCAGGACAGAGAATGCAGTCTGACCTTGGCTGGATACAGATCTTACCTGTCAGGCACCCCAGAGTGGTGGTGGACCTGGACACCCCCAGAGCTCGCTCAGTGTCTGGGGAGTTGTGGTGTGATGTGCTCTGGTGGTTTTCAGGCTCCTGCATGCCATGGAGCATGCATGGAATTCCTACAGTGGATTTGGGGTGGGGAGGGGAAGATGATTCACATCTTCCTGGTTGTCTCCAGTGCTTGGTAATTAATGGCAGCCTTTAATGAGATGAGATAAGTATGGTCATGGATGCAGTTGTGTTTTTCTGATCGGAAGGAAAATCTCGGCCCGGAAATGGGTCATCAGCATGTCATGTTCTCAGCTCCAGCAGCTGCCAGTGGCAGAAAGCACCTGAGGATTAGAAGTCCTGGGACTTGCTGAAAAATTTATTCCAAAGTTGCCCTGGCCTTTGTCGGAGGAAAATGTGGGAGCAGGGTTGGCTTTCTGCTCGGCTGCACTTGTCCCTTGGGTTGGATTTTTGTTGAACTGCGCTGTGCCCTCTTTGAGGGTTGCTGGCGATGTGTGAAATGCTGCACAGAGCCCTTGGTATGGGAACAGGTTCTTTGGGAAGTGAGGGGCAGTGCCAGGGAGATTCCTGCTGGAGGCTCCCACCCCTGTCACATCCCAAACTGGGGATGGTGAAGGAGGGCAGAAAGTGGGGAGAGAACTGTCAGAGCATTCAGAGACTTGAAAATTGGCCTCTTTTACTGCTGTTGCTCGAAGAGGATCTTCTTGGAGTTGTCCTCTTCCCAGAAATCCCTCCCAATTCTGCCTTATGTGATGATTCACTGATTTGTTTTCTGCTTCCAAGCTGCTCTTGGGCAAACGTGTCGTATTCCAAGCACCGTGAGGTTGGCTGTGTCCTGCTGTTTGTGTAACCTGTGCCTCCAGAGCCTGGCCCAAGTGTCCCATCCCCACGGATGTGTGGATCTGGGTGTGTGGGATGGCAGTGGGGAGCTGCAGGAACTCAATGCTGGGCACGAGTGTGTGGCTGGAAATGCCAAATGTAGAGAAGTGATTGCTGCAGTATGTGCTTTTGGTGTTTCATTCCAGGGAAGGAAGCAGCCCTTCCCTCCCTTGTTTTCAGACCAGGGAGGTATTGACCCTGTGTTCTGTAGCCAGTGAATGTAAGGGGCTGTTTTCAGGAATTTTATCTCTGCTTTTTTAATACCTTTTGTCTACGAACACTGTGTGAGTGAAGGTCCTGCTGCAGTCTGTGCCCTGTGTGGGTTCCTGAGGAGCGGTGGGGCTGTGCTCAGAAGGGCTGTGTGGCTGGCCAGGACAGCACAGTCCATCTCAGGGGGGATCTGATCTCTTGTTCTTTGGGGATAGTGTGGGGACAGTGTGGAAAGGGATTTGCTTTTCCCTTGGGATGCCTTTTTTGAGTGCTGACCCAAGGAATTTTTTTGAATCCATACCATCAAACCAAGGTGATGATGATGTGTGTGTCAGCTTGCCAGGGATGGGAAGAGCAGGGGGAAGCATCTGAAGGAGCCTGAATGTCACTGCAGCCTGGTGCTTTTTGGGGAACCCCTGGCATTTAGAGCCTGTGTGGGGCTCCTGCCCATTTTCCAAAGGATGGAGCAGGCCTCTCATGGAGGCTTTGAGCTCACAATGCTGTCCTGCAGCTTAGAGAAGCCTTTTGGGGATGGAGTGTGAGTTTTGTTGTGCTCAGAGGGGCAGGTTTGAACTGCATGCAGCATCTCAGTCCCTCTGGAGAGATTTTGGAGCATCTTGGACACAACCACTCTCTCACCTGCCCCAGATGTGATGATTTCTGGAGACAGGCAGTGAGGGTAGGTGTTCCCTTCCCCCTGCCTTTGTTGGGAAGCTCAGACTCCACTGATGAGCTCATTGATTCCCTCGCCATGAGCCAGGAAAACTCTTTCTCTGGGTACTGCCTGTGGTCTGGGTTGGCCAACCTCCTGCTTCCAGGGTGAGTGGCTCCGAGCCAGGCACCAGCAGATGCCACCACTGATGGGAAAAGGAATTTGCATGCACAATTTATTGTTGTTTACATAGTTAATATAAAACAGTTGCTAGCAAAAATGGATCAAGGGAACTTGGACTGTGGACTTGTTTGGTTCAGGGGATCTGTCTGATGGTGCATATGCAAATAATGTACCAAGGGGTGGCTGCATTGTTGCAGGGATTTGTCTCACCTCGGTTGTTTTTTGGAAGCCCTCAAGAGCTCTCTAAGAGCATAATGAGTAGTAGCAGCAGCCTCAGGTCAGGAGTTTGGCTGAGCTGTGCCACGGGGAAGCACAGGAGCTGCTGGAGCTCTCTGAGAGAGGCTGCAAGGGCAGTTCTGCAGCTTTGCAGCACAGGAGTGAGTTGACACTGAGTGAGTCCTTGTTGTGCTGGGCCCTGCTGATGAACAGTGGGGGTTTATGAGATGGGTACTGGTAAGACAGTACTTGGGATGTGAAGATTTCAATTTGAAACTTTCTGGAAAAGCTGGCGACTTCTCTGTTCTGTGTTTTGTTTTCTCTGCCCCCTTGCAAGGCAATCCAAGCGTGCCTTGCTTTCAGGTTTGCTCTGCACTCTTCTCTGTGTGGACTTTTTCTGAAGTAGTGTTTTCTTCCTTGTGCCTCATCCTCTTGATTGCTGTGTTCCTTTAGCAGTGTTTCTGTTCTGCTTTCTAGGTTTCCAGGAGATTTCCCTGCTCACTTCCCACGAAGTTGTAACTCCACAGAGATTGGGAAGAGACCGACGAGAGGCTTCCAACAGCTCCTCCATCCAGGTATGGGCAGCCTTAGACATATCTTCAGTTTAGTGGCCAATTCCAAATGAAATCCACCCCAAACTGCCCTGAAATGCCCATGGGATGCTGCTGGGTTCACCTGGCAGCAGGGAAATGTCTGTCCTTGCAGAGAGCATCCCCTCTGGCACTGCTGGCAGCTGAGGTACACAAGTGCCTCCCTCCTCCAGAGGTCACGAGTTGCTGCAGTGGATTTTTGATCTGGGTGTAAAACTTGCATCATGTTCAGTAAAAAAACTGCATTGTCCTTTTCTGGCTCTGACATGGAACTCTTCTGTGGAAGTTTTAGAAGGAAGGAATAAGAAAACCACAGCTCTATTTTGAAACCATTTTGAAATCCTTCATGTGATTTTTTTTTTTCCCCCCAATCACACAGGAAGTGATGCTAGGTTGTGGAAGCAGGGACAATAATAAAATAAATTTCAGGCTCATGCACCTTTGTTGGTTTGTTCATTAACATAAGTAAAATGTACCTTTCTTATATTCAGGACAAGGTTTCATATGCTGTTGAGATCGAGGGAAGAGAATACACAATTCATCTAGAAAAGAACAAGTAAGTGATGAATTTCTTTAAATTATTAAATTATTCAGACTATTGTGTCCAGATGACAAGCTGGCAGGTAGCACACGAGTTTTGGATCCTGGGGTTCTTGTGGGAAATGCAGGTACATCCCAGCTCTGCAAAATGGGAAGAGATTGAGTCCTGGGCTCCTGGCCATCAGCCAGAACAGTTTTTCCATTCCTGCAGCCCTGGGGAACCCC
Source organism: Certhia americana (assembly GCA_018697195.1). NCBI lineage: Eukaryota > Metazoa > Chordata > Aves > Passeriformes > Certhiidae > Certhia > Certhia americana. The sequence goes on from JAGMWU010000029.1 coordinate 3,583,828, forward strand.
TTCAGAGCAGGAAGCTGCAGATTACTCCAAGGAGACCCAGGGAATCTACAACTCTTTCTATTCACAGCTAAAAATAAACAAGCTGAACTGTATTTCAAGTAAATATTTTCACTTTGTCTGGATCTTGTTTATTGTTTTAGTTGTGTGTTTTTTCCCCTCTCAGTAGCACAAGGACACTAATAAAAGAAGAACCTGACTTTCTCTCCAAGGTCTGAATGCTGAGGCCTCAGAGCTGATGCAGTGGAGCTGTCTGTGCAGCACCAGCACAGGGTCACTGTGCTCCAAAGTGCCGTGATAGAGGCACAACGTGCAAGCCCTTGGGGACCTCCAGCTGCCACTTGCCAAGGCCCTGACTCTCAGGAACGTGGGAATTTAGCTGCACCACATCAATGGAATTACCAGGATGGTGCAGCAGTCTCAGTCGTGGGAGACTGTCCCAATGCACTTCCTCCTTAAACTGGGGAGGAGAAGGCATATGCAGCAGTCTGAAGGCTAGAATTTTATTTTTTTTCCTCCTTGGAAACAGGCTTTTAGCACAATTTAATGGGTTTTGCTGCTTGTGTGGTTTGTTTGATTTCATTAACAGTTCTACCATTCTGGTCTCTTGAAGTTTGCTGTGAAAATACACAATTTATTTGTTAATTTTGGAGGGTTTTCCTTTTTAATGTTTCCTTATTTAGTCACAATTGACCTATTTGTCACACTTTTGATCAGGGCCAGTGCTCTGCTCCAACATCACAGTCATTTCATGAAATTCCTCTTTTATTCCTTCTCCCCTTTTATTGCAGAGAACTGCTGCCCAAAGATTTCACAGTTTATACCTATGACAAGGAGGGAAAGTTGCAATTGGAATATCCAGATGTCCAGGTAGGATTTCCTCCTACTCATACCCTCACTGAAGGTGAGTGGAACAGAGCACCTGTGGGATGAGGGGATTACCCAAGGATAGTTGTGTTTTCTGCTGGTCTGCGGGATCTTGGAGAGGAATGTAACCTGTGTGAGGTTGGAGTTATTCCACATTTGCAGCCCTCCTTGTGGGCAAGCAGGCTGCCTGACGTGTTGTCTTTGGAAATGCAGAATTAAAAGCAGGTTGTGTGCTGCAAAATGCACAAGAGCTGTTCTGATGGCTTCACTCTTGGGGATCAGTGTTGTTCCTTTGAAAGGGAAGCATTAGTAATACATGATTCATAGGAACTTGTTCTTGAAAATTGAGCACCTGAGTCAAGTGACTGTTTGCTTCCTCGTTAAAAGGGATTGGTTAGAGGAAAAATGCTTTTTCAGCATTAGGTCACAGAAGTCACGCTGGCCCTGAATGATGAGCAAAAGCCCTCTGTGCTTTCTGCATTCCTTGCTGAGCAACTGGTGACAAAATCTGTATAATGGACCCCTGTATCAATGTCTAAAAATGCCCTTGCCAGAGGAAATGGAGTGGATTTGCCCCTTGTCTCATTTCCAGAGACCACAGTGGGAGTCTCCCACCTGTCAGAGCTGCTGAGGGCTGGGCTGTGCAGCCCAGAGCTCTGGTTGGTGGGGACAGCAGATGTTGTCCCTCCTCCTCCTGCTACAGAGAGCTGACAGACAAGCCAGAACTTTCTGCCAGAAGACTGAAGAGTAATTTGGCCCAAATCTGGAGGGAGGGGCTGGCCTTGAAATATTTGAGGCAGGGTGGAGGACAGAACAGGAGAGGGATAGCCTTGGTCAAGTTAAGAAATCCAGCTGTGGTAAATTTAACTGAATACATTTTGTGTTCTCGAGTTGTGCTCACTGCTGCTCAGTGGCAGCTCAGAGAGTGGTCTGGGTGTGCAGGCACACCTGAAGCATGTGTGTAATGCACCCTTGTTTTCCTGTCCAGGATCACTGCCACTATCAGGGATTCGTGGAGGGGACCCTGGATTCCCTGGTGGCTGTCAGCACGTGCTCGGGGCTCAGGTAGCACAACTCCTCCTTTGCGTCCTGGCTGTCACATTGTCACCCAAACCCCAGTTCTGCTGTTCCTAACTGTGCCTCAGCCAGCCAGTGAGGCTGCACTGAGCTGCCTTGGGCATCTTTTATTTAAGGAATTCGCAGATATGTGAAGCACCATCCAATAAGTTATTAAAGCAGTTTGTTACCAGAGTGCAGTGAGTTGGTTTTAATGTATATTTGGGTTATTTTTTAACTTGCACAGATAGTCATGACAACTGTGCCTATTGCAGAAATGGAATGTGGAACACTGGCCTCCAGACTTCACAAAACTGGCCCTAAACCTTATGCACTTCAAGTTGGATGGAATTGTTTTCTACTTTGCCATATATTCTGTGCCACTGAGTTTTTGCCAGGCACCAGAGTGGCAATAGTGCATTTGAACTAAAGCATTTCTGCTTAAGACCTGTGGGGTAATTCCTGGGACACTGCAGAGCCTTACAGAAGTATTTAATTTACTGCATTTGTAAGGCCCTGCTCAGTGAGAGGCTGCTGCCAGCCCTGAAGTGAAGTGTGCTGGTTCACAAGAGCTGAGGTGTAGGCAGGATTTGGTTATCCAAGGATAACTGTTCCTTTGTTTAGCTGTAAAAATTCTGGGAAACTGTCCTCTGTGCTCAGTGCTGGATTTCTCACATGCTGTTGTATTTTAGGGGTTTGGTGACAATAGGAAATGTCACCTATGGCATTGAGCCCATGGATCCCTCTTCTGGCTCTAAACACATTTTATATCGACTGGATAATGTGAAGAAAGAGCCCACAACGTGTGGAGTGACTGCTGAAGGCCAGGAAGGGGAACATGCAGAGGGAAATCTCCATCCCAGTATGACCCAGCTGCTGCGGGTAAGTCCTCCCCAGCCCCACATAAAGGGTTTTGTGAGTTCATTTAAGAGTGTGAAAGCAGCTTATCAGATTTCCTGGGACTTAGCACATACCTGAAGGTTTATGATTTGGGGGGTTTCTGTACTACTGGACAACTCAGTTTCTTCCCCAAAGCAGCCACAGGCTCCTCCTGCCTCTGCACATGGCACTGAGGGTGGGGCAGCTGGTTAGAATATTCCCAGGCTTTTTGGGGGGACTTTTAAGGGCAGGAACATGACCCTCGTGGACAGGCTTGTTAACAAGAGACTGCACCAGGAGCTAGGAGAATATTGTCATGTTTATTCTGTCCTCCTTAACATCATAGGAGTTTGGTGTGAAGTCCCCCTTGTCCTTCAAGGACTGTCTGTACAGGAACGAGATTGAAATGAAAGCAGGAGAATGAAAAATGTTCTGTTTCACTTGAAGATCATTGACATTTGCTTGTAGAGTCTTTCTGCTCCTTTATGAAAGTGTGTGCTGACTTTCCAAAGCAACCTGTGCAGAGGTTCCCTCCATTTGAAACAAGGGAAGTCTTTGTGCAGCTGAGTTTTAGTGTGGAACACAGAGACAGTCATTGCATTGGATTACACTGCTTGGGTTTGGCACCGTGTGCTTTGGGTGTGTCTCACTGGTGGTATCAAGTGAAATATGACAACGTCATGAGGGTTTTTTTTTTTTTTTTGTTTACACTTGAATTAATAAATCTGAAGTTGTCTAAGGCTTTTTTTTTTTTTTCTCCCCAGAGAAAGAGGGCAGTCCTGCACCAGACAAGATACGTGGAGCTGTTCATAGTTGTGGATAAAGAAAAGGTGGGAGTTCTGTGTGGCTTTCCTTTTTCTTTCTCCTCAGGAGAGGGCCTGGAAAGCCCTCAGGCCTCATTATTCCCAAATGGATTGTTAAAGAACACTTGACAATTCACCCAAGTTGTGTAAATATGTTACTCTGGAAGTGGAGAAATGTGTGCAATGCAATCCTCCTCAAAAAGGAGTAAACCATCAGACAGGGCGAGGTTCTGTTAGCAAGGAATCTCATAATGTAAGGAAACCACATGGTAAAAACTGCCTTTGCTGTTGTCTTTGGAATATTCAGCTGCTGAGCAGTAGCAGTGAGGATGTTGCTGTCCTGGGAGCCAGGCACAAATGTTCTGTTCATTTTTCTAACTGTTGTCTTTATCTTTTCCCTTCATGAGGCTACGTTTCTTTTTCTTGCAGTTTGAAGATTTTGGGAAGAGTGAAACAGAAGTAAGAGAACATATGGTGCAGCTGGCAAACTTCCTTGACAGTGTGAGTGTGAGGGGGGCTGTGTGCTGCAGCCCTGCTGCCTTTTGTAAATGTCCACCTTGGGAGCTGTTCTGGTACCACTTTGGGGAATGCATCCCCACGGAAGCTTTTCCACCTCTAAATTCATCTGTACTTACCCACCTTGAGAATTGGTTTAGGAAACTCTTCCAGCCTGTGCTACATCCAGTGAGTGGCAGACTAACAGATTGGTGCAGTTATTGCAATTTTTGTGTCTGTGTAAAGGTTAGAGAAATAGCATGTCTGTAACTCCTATGGTATTTGTCAGAATTGAGACTTCTTTTTTAATTCTGTTTGTTGTTGCCTTACAGTGTAGCCAGTGTGGCATTTAAGCATTGATCCTGTAGCTAACGAAGGTCTAAATCACAGGGAAAATGCATTCTGGTGGTTCCAGTTGTGTACTAGCTGTGAAAAAAAGAATCAAACCCATGCAGAAAAGATGGATACTTGCAATAAGATCTATAGCATCAGGCCACTTGCTTTTGTCTGAAGATATAAAATCTCCTCTTCTTTCTCCCCAGATGTATGTTATGTTGAACATCCGCATCGTGCTGGTGGGTCTGGAGATCTGGAAGCACGAAAACATCATCAGCACAGATGGGGGGGCTGGGGATGTGCTGGCCAACTTCGTGCAGTGGCGAGAGAAGAACCTCGTTCTGCGGCGGAGACACGACAGTGCCCAGCTGGTCCTGTGAGTACCAGCTCCTTCCTGGGGCCCAGCTCATCCTGTCCCTGCCTGCTCAGCCCAGCTCTAGTGCCTCTGCTCTCTGTCTGCACAGGGATGCTGTGAAAGAGGCTGACTTTCTCTGTAAACACTTGTCTTAAGTTAACAGAATAAAGGGATCTTGAGCAGGCAGCAAAAGCTTAGCTGGTGCCATTTGTGCTGCTGTGTCAGCTGGACCTTGGAAAGCTGGAGCAGCAGGATTTGTGCCCCACAGGCAGGAATGTGTGCTGATATGGACTCTGTGTGTCTGTACAGACAGATGATGGCCTTTCCTTTCTCTTCGTGACTGCAGGAAGAAGGGTTTTGGTGGCACAGCTGGAATGGCCTATGTGGGAACAGTGTGCTCCAAGAGCCATGCAGGAGGCATTAACGTGGTGAGATTTCTTCAGTGATCTCTGAATGTGACTGAGATCAGAGTTTGCACTCTGGAAGTCTTCCTGGAAGCACAGAGGCTTTCATAACAAAGCTGAAGTGGCTTAGTGGGGCTCTTATGTTGTCCCCAACAATTTCTGACACTTCCAGGATATCTGGATCGCTTCTCTGTAGTCTTCTGCTCAGCTTCTCCTCTGCTCAGTGACCAACAGGATTTCTCAGAGAGGATTTATCTGTGTCATTTTAAGCACCTCTGCCTCAAAAGTGTGTGGGAGCTATGGGTGTCCTCAAATCTGTTCTGTACTGTCTGACCTGCAGCTGTGACCTCCCTGGACAGTGCCAGTTCACTTTGTGTTTTATGTGGAACTGCAGAGCCCTGATGAACCAAGCTGCTGGTCTCAGATAACTGGCAATCCCAGAAATCTGGTTTCTTTGGACCAGTGCTGGAATTTTCACATTTCAGGAGAATTGGGCCATTGAGGAGAGTTCTAGTTTTTGTGTTTGATGTTGCAGCTGCTCTGGAAAGTGAAGGTTGTTAGGTAGTGTCCCAGAGGGGTTTCTCTGAGGCTCTTACTGCTAAGCAAATTCCATGCACTTGGTTGGAAATTTGGCACTGATTCTGAGAATCCTGATAATGTAGAGACAGAATGGCAAAAGGGTCTCTGTGGCACATAAGTAAACATTGATTTTGTCAGTATAAGCTCTCTGCTGACTGCCTTCTGTGTCACTTCTGTGCAGTTTGGAAGGATCAGTATCCAGATGTTTGCATCCATCATGGCTCACGAGCTCGGCCATAACCTGGGGATGAACCACGATGATGAACGAGTCTGTCACTGTGGGGCAAGCAGCTGCATTATGAGCTCTGGAGCATCGTAAGTAGCTGACCAAGGGAAGGCAAAGAAGGCTCAAAATGCCATGTCCATGTGCTTTGTTTTTATGAATTATGTTGACCTTCAAATTCCCCTTGCAAAGAATGTTGTGCAGGTAATGGGGAAAGCAAAAATCCCCCTTGTTCTGCAAACACAGAACTGGCTTGGCTTAGGGTAAAGTTCAGCTCATTTTCTCCATTGCAGGGGATCGAGGAACTTCAGCAGTTGCAGTGCAGAAGACTTTGAGAAGCTGACACTCAACAAAGGTGGGAGTTGTCTGCTGAATGTTCCAAAGCCTGACGAGACCTACAGCGTCCCGTACTGCGGGAACAAGCTGGTGGATGCTGGGGAGGAGTGTGACTGTGGCTCACCAAAGGTTCGTAGCTGTGTGTTTTCCCAGTGGTGTCAGGGCAGCCTTGTGCCCCTCGCTCAGAGGGGACTGAGGATTTAGTGACATTCATTAAAGGCAGCTCTTGTGTCCTCAGGAGTGTGAAAGTGATCCGTGCTGCGAGCCGGGAACTTGCAGGCTCCGGTCTGGTGCTGAATGTGCTTATGGTGACTGCTGCAAGAACTGCCAGGTAGGAGACTCTGGGGTTGTTAGGAACTTGAGGAAAGGAGAGCATTGGCTTAGTCAGAATATCTGTGAGAGGGAGTCATCCCACATATCCACGGCCCCACGAGGGCTTCAGATCAGCCCCTTGTCTGTGGCCTGTTGTGGGTCAGGTTTCTGTTTCCTGATGCAGTTCTCCCTCCCTTCTCTCCTCAGCTCCTTCCTGGAGGCACCGAATGTCGGGCAAGCACCAACGAGTGTGACCTGCCAGAGTACTGCAATGGCAGCTCCCAGTTCTGCCAGCCAGACTTCACCGTGCAGAACGGGCACCCCTGCCACGAGCAGGAGGCATACTGCTACAACGGCGTGTGCCAATACTATGATGCTCAGTGCCAGGACATCTTCGGCTCCAGTAAGGGAGAACACACTGTTACAGTCTTTCTAAGAGATGGAACTAAAGGATACACTAGGTTTATTTCAAATACATCGATTTGCTTTTCTGTAACAGAGACCAGCTGGCTTTGGCAGAGGATTTGAAGCAGTGGTGGTAATGGCTTAGCTAAGGGTTCCTGTGTTACACTTGGTTCTGTGCTGGGCATTCAAGGGATAATTTTGTTGCACTTACCAATTTTGGTACAGTGGGGTTTCTGCTGTATAGGGCTGTAAAGAAATATCAAATGCTAGAATTGATGCAGGTTAAGTAACTGTTCTCAGTTTTAAAACTTGGAACCTTGTAATTCTGACCGTGTAACCTCTTTAGTGTTTTGATCAAGTTCCTAAGCTCGCTGCTGCATGGCAGATACTTGGTGTAGCAGGGTGGCTGCTCTGTGTGCAGGAGATCCTGTGTGAGATGTTTCTGTGCCTGGGTAACGTCGCTCCTCTCTCTGTTGTTTGCAGAAGCCAAAGCAGCCCCCAACATTTGCTTTGCTGAAGTGAATTCCAAGGGGGACAGATTTGGCAACTGTGGTTTCCATGGCCATGACTACAAGAAATGTTCCAGCTGGTGAGTTGAGCCCAGTGCTTTGGGAAGTTCTGGAATGCATGGCTGTATTTGGAATCTGTATTTGGGTGCTGTAGAGTCAGCTTGGGATGTTGTGCACAGGGGAGGGGGTGCAGGGCTGTGAGAGGAGAGATGTTCCACATCTCCTGTCAAGGATTGTGCTTTTCCTAAGTGTTCACATGTGGAAGATGAGAAGCAAATCATCATGTTTTCCTTAATGTAGAGATTCCAACAGCTTACAGAAAGATGGGATGCACTACTCTTGCAGCACTGGAATGAAGCCCAGTTCAGTTTTATTTGTCAAGTTGCCTCAATTTTGTTTTCAAGTAGCATCTTCCAGTAGAAAGGAAAGATCCTATCAGCACATGGTAGTCTCATTCTCAGAATAAATTCAAGTGTCACTACAGTGTCCCTGTGTTGCTGTTGTAGGAATGCCATGTGTGGGAAGCTGCAGTGTGAAAATGTGAAAGCCATGCCTGTGTTTGGAATCAAGCCTGCTATTATCCAAACTCCCATCGGAGGCACCACGTGCTGGGGGGTGGATTTCCAGCTGGGCTCTGATGTCCCAGACCCAGGAATGGTGAATGAAGGCACCAAGTGTGGCAATGAAAAGGTAATTAAAAATTTGAAAATGATACCTGAATGTAATAATTTGGGGTATTCATGGGAATGAAATTTTCAGCTGCATTGTTTCATGAGTAGTTCTGACCATTATGTTTTGATGCCTGTAGTTAATGTAAAACTAAATTAATCCATTGATTCCCCCCACTGCCCAGTGCTGCATCTGCATCAAACATTTAATGAGCCTTTCATTTGTAGGTGAAGCAAAAGAAATTGAGTTTGTGGAGAGCCAGAATCTTTGCTCTGTCAATGAGCAGGAAGAGCCAGGCTCACACCAATGCCTTGAAGACAACTTTCAATTAAAATCCAACTAAACTAAAGAGTGCAGAAGCTTAGCCCTAGCAGAGGAATGTGCATTCCACATGTCCTTACTAGGCACAATTTAATTGCTGTTCCTTTACATTCAGACTGGAGACAAAAGGCTCCAGTGCCAGCTCAGCCCCATGCTGAGAGGCCTTTTGTGGAACAGAGTTTCTGCAGAGTTTGGAATTATCAGTGAGAGTGTGTGAGGCTTTGTGGCAGCAAGCACAGCACGGCTGTGGAGCCCCGAGCTAGGAGCAGGGATCTGGGCAGGCAAGGGGGTACTGAAATGCCCTCATCCCTCATCTGTGTGCATCTCTGTTCCCCAGATCTGCAGGCACTTCCAGTGTGTGAGTGCCTCGGTCCTGAACTACGACTGTGACGTGGAGAAGCAGTGCCACGGCCATGGGGTAAGCAGGGAGGAGAGGCAGCAAGTCCTAAAATGGTGATTAGTAACTTCATTCTTCTGTTTTGTCAAACTGCAAAACTCTATGAAATGCCTCTAGGCAAGAGAACCTGTAGCAGTGTCAAAAAAATCTTTGACAAACCTCTCTGCCAGGCAAGAATTCCCAATTCCAGTACTGCTAATGAAACTTGACTCTGCATCTCACAAAGGGAAAAAAACAATCAAGCAAAAGCCATGGTGTGTAAGCTGTTGGGATAGCTAATCCTTGGAAACTCTTCCTGAACAGTGCTGTGTGTGCTCAGTCATGTGAAATCTTGGGATGCCTGGCCAAGGACTGTTAGGAATTGGTTAGGGAGTTACTGGGTAAAATCCTCCAGGCTGAGCAACACGAGGGACAGAACAGACCGTGTCTGCTGCACACAGATTTAATGGAAGAAGATTTAAATTATTACTATTATTACACAGATTTAAATGCACAGAAATGGAAGTTCCTGAGTATTTGTGTTTTGGAATGCAGGTGTGCAACAACAACAGGAACTGCCACTGTGAAGCAGGCTGGGCCCCCCCTTTCTGTGACTCCAAAGGCTACGGGGGCAGCGTGGACAGTGGCCCTCCATACAATGGCAAGTGGCTGTGAGGGCTGGGGCTGGGTGCTCCGGAGCAGCCCACGTGTTGGTGAACTTTGGGGGATGGCTCTGCACTGGGTTTCAGTGGCAAAGATTGCTGGCAGAGGTTTTCTGCTCAAGGTGTTGCGCTTTTCTCTTGGGATGCTGGGGTAGGGGTCTGTAAGGTTCTGGACTGGTTTAGTTCAGGTGATTTCTGCCACCCTGGAACAAAGATCCTCTTGGACCTCTCTGTAAGGGATGCCCCAGTGAAGGGAAGCATGATTCCTGCACAAGGAAGAGCAAACTGACAAAGCTGGGAAGCTTGCTTTGCTCACTGAGGGTTTGAAGGTGAATAAGAAGCCAGAGCCAAGCTCTCATTTGCAGCAAATTTATGCTGTGTTCATGTGGAGTATATAAAGATGGGATTGGTGTAACTTCTGTGGGCTGCAAGAATGATGTTGCAGAGTGTTTTTCATCAGCTGGTGTGGGTTTGGGAGAGCTAGGCACTGTGATGCAATAACAGGCTGGAGAAGCACACTGGAGCTCAGGCAGATCCCTCAAATCATCAGACAGAAAAAGGGAAAGGCTGTTTTAGTACAGCCTGCAGGGGAGAAACTGCTGCATATAAAAATGTCAAGATTAAGAACCTGAGTTCTTTGTCTGCAGCAAACAGTGGCTGGAGAAGAGGTAGATTTAACATCAGACCAAAAGGCAAAAGCTCTGTTTTCCTCTCTTGGAAAATCTTTAGTAATGAAACAATACAGTCATGAAAAACAAGGATTGATCTCCTAATTTAACGTGCTATTGCAGCCCAGGGTATCAGCTCTAAAAGATAAACAGAAAGGATCTATTCGGGCATATATCTTATGGATTCTTTTGGGGTTTTTCTGTGAAAAATGGAAAACAGTTACAGAACCATTCCTACAAAATATTCACTGCTAGTATGACTGGGGTGGTGGTGACACCACGTAAGACTGATTTCTTTCCCTGGTTTTCTTTCTGTGGTTTTGTCCCTTCAGACAAAGACACCTCTCTTCGTGATGGGTTGCTGGTGTTCTTCTTCCTGGTGCTCCCACTGCTGGCAGCTGCTGCTCTGGCCTTTGCCAGGAGGGACAGGCTGAAGCGTTGCTGCAGGAGGCTGATGTCCCGCTGCCACTCGTGAGTGCCTCCTCCTTTCCTGCCCTCTCCTCTGCCCTTCCATAGCCCGTGGATGTTTGCTGGCACGAGCCAATGGCAAAGTGTGGAGGCACATCCCAGCCCCAGGATGCCCCCTGCATCCAGTGGCACATGGAGCTTGCCTGTGGCAATGACAGAAAAGATGAATTCCCAGATCCCAAATCAGGAGAGCAGAGAGTTTTCTCTTTACTGTTACGTTTGTTCTTGTGCATTGGTGATAGGGGTTTATGTTTTTGGGTCCCATCCCTTTATGAAGGGGCAAAGGAGAGCTGCCAGAGCCTTGAACAGAAAAAGGGTGGTGGTTTATTAAATTTGTGGTAAATATGATCTTTCTCACACTTGATACATGCTGAGATAGTACAAATGCAGCTGTCAGGTTCACAGTGGCTGTGTTCATGGCCTGCACAGTTGCTGTGTCTGGGTTTTGTGCTCACACAATCCATATCCATCGGATTTCAGGTCACTTCAGTCCCCTCCTCCTCGGCCAGACACTGAGCCCAGGGACTACCAGCAGAGAGGCTTCTCCCGTGGCATGCCTTATGCTCCAAGAGCTGTACCCATGGTAGGAATCATCTCCTTTCCCTTACTCTCTTTGGTACTCTCAAGTGAAGAGATGAAGGCAGTTACTATAATTTTTTCCCTAATAAAAGTTTTAAAGTTATTTCTTCATTTCTCAAAAGAATGTTCCTCCTTGATAGAAAGCAGAGAGTATTTGTTTCCTAAGGGTTGTATGGGGGGCTCCTCAGTATCCCAGTTTCAGCGTTGTCCCAGGCTGTGCTTAGTTTGCCTTCTTGGCTGCTCCCTTTTCCTCAGGACAGAATGCCCAGCCCACCTGAGAGCCCCTCTCTTCTGAAAGCCACAGCCAGCAGAGCATGCTCCCAGAGCAAACCAAGCACTGTTGTGATCAGCCTTTCTGTGTTTTCCAAAATCCAGCAGTTCCCAGACTGCTGTTGCTTCTTCCTGCTGAGTTTCTCAGAGGAAAGAGCAGCTCTGACATTGCCAGGCTGGTTTGAAGTGATCTTGAACATCACTGATTTAATGACGCAAATATTTCGAGATTCCCAACGTGGTGCAATTTGTGAACGTTTTCTTTATATTTGCTTTGTAGGATATGCATCCAAATACCTTTCCTGTCCCAGCTTACCCAGTTAACCAGCACCCTCAGCAGGCTTTCCACCAGCCCTACTACTCCCCGCCGCAGTACCCGGGGCAGCAGCCACAGAGGGTGCCCAGCAGGTCAGTGCAGTTACTGCAAATTCCCCCTGCCAGTGGCACTGCTGGGATTTTTTGCCTTCACTCCTGGGAGCCCTGGGGTGTTCCCTCATGTGTTGTGTGCAAAGCAGGGCTGACTTTTCACTGGGTGAAGTTTCTCCTTCACTTCACCCTGAAGAGCAGCACGTTCATCCTGTGCTGTCACGGCCGTGTGGTGATGAACGAGGCTCAGAGTGCTGCTGTGGGGGCAGATTAGCCCAGCACTGGATGAAAGGCCTGTTAAAATAGTCAGTTTAAAAGCAAATTACTCAGAAATCTGTCATTGTGCTGATTTGTGAATGTTACGGCCAAGTGCAAAACCATTTCTCTTAACTTTGAACAGAAAGTTTTCCTTTATTTTTCATCTTACTCTTTAATTATGTTTGTAAGATGCTGTGCTGTGGCACACACAAACCCAGGAGTGCCACTTACTGAGTGGGAGCATCCTAAGGTAGCTCATGTTGGTGGGGGCCACGGGGGTCTTGAGAGAATGTGGGGAGAAAAGGTGAGTTTTACCAAATGGGGGTTCCCAGAGGATTTCAGGCCATGGAGGGCACAGTCTGAGCATGGTGTGTTCAGATGGAGCCTTGGGGTGTGAAGGTGGGAGGGCTGTGGGCACTGCAGCACTGACCTCACCTCCTCTGTCCCTTTGCAGGCCCCCACCCCCGCAGCAGAAGGTTGTACCTCAGGGACCGCCGCCTCCACAGCAGAAATGTTTACCTCAGGGACAGTTCTTCCCCTCCCGACCGGCACCTTTGCCTCCCAAATAGCTTTTGGCCTCCTCGGGGCCTTCTTCTTGCCAGCTGACCTGTTGGCTGAAATTGCAGTTCCCCTCCTGGCATCCTGTGGCAGTGCCAGCAGCCTCCCTGCTGCAGCCTGGGACAGGGCAAACGAGAGATGCAAACCAGGAATGTAGAACTTTACACTCCATAAATACCTCGACCAAAGCTCCAGGGACTGAAACACCCAGCCCGTCCCTTGCTCTGTCCAAGCTTTGCTGCTGCAGCCAGGCTGGCAGCAGGAGTGCAGCAGCCTGCAGGGAAATACTCCTGAAATTCAGCACGGGGGTTTGGGTTTCCCCATTTCTGCCACAAGCCCTGGTAAGGAAATTGTCCGATTTGTTGTTGTCTCTCTGACAGTGCAGTGAGGAATTGGAGTAACCTGTTTGCAAAGCAAGGTCTGGTCAGTTAATTTACAGTTACTCTGCATGGACTGGAAAGTGTTTCCCATGTACACTTTAATGGCATAAATGGAATGAGGTCTCAGAGGACTTTTTCAGGAAGAGAGAGATACTTTAAACATGTTTATGCATGTATATATGTTTATAGATGCATAATAATGCACTTAAATTCTTAACTCCATGCTGACTGACACTAAGCTGTGCTATAGGAGCACTGAGTCTAATGCTTTTTAATTAGAGAGTGGCTAAATGAGACTCCTGTACTAATTCCCACTAATTCAAGGATGGGCAGTGAGGATAAAGGTACGAGAAGACACGGCCATATTCTGGTTTTAAAAAATGGGGTGCTGTAAGGTTTTAATTCAGGTCTAAAGACAGCAGCAGTCCCTGCAGAACACTGGGGAGTGGGAAGTGTCTCTGCCTGGACCACCAGAGCTCCTCTGAGCACTTTAGATGGGAACCTGGTGACTGATGCACCCCCTCTTTTACCACCCAAACCCTTGTAGTGTCAGTCAGGATGCTTCTGGGCTACTGTGTGTCAGATCAGACTGCCCTGTGCTCCTGCACCATGGGCCAGACTGGATTTTGGAACTCCTCCTGAGCAGTGGTGCTCAGCACCCACTGTGCTGGGAGAGGGAGCTGTAGATCCTGACCCCGTGGTGCCGTGGGGAGAAGCTGGATGTCGTGATCACAAATAGAAATCAATTGCACAACTTGCTAAAAGTGAGGTTCTATTGCACAAACTTGCTAAAAGTGAAATAAGTGCTGAAGAGCGTGCTGGGCTGTTTCACTCTGCTCGCCACAAGCACAGCTCAGTCTATAAAATCCCCCTAATATTGCCAAAAAATAATCTTTTCCTATGTATATACATACATAAATATATATATAGTGTGTGCAGTAATAAAATACTTGAACTCCTGTGGTTTCCCATAAACTTAGATTTATAACACTATTAAAATCCGTAAAATGTCAGCTAGAATTTCACCAACTGTACTGGTGGGGGGGGGTCTCCTTTTTGTTCCAAGATAATCAATTACTTCCTAATTGCGTTGCTGTGTCCCACTCTGCCCGAGCGGGCTGTCTGTCAGTCTGTCTGTCACAATGAGCTCTGCAGCTGGAAGCAGCCCCGGTCAGAGGGTGGGGATAGAGGAGGGGATCCAGGGAATGAAGTCAGCCAGAGCGCTGTTCTTAACTGTGTGACACGCTGTGTGTGTGAACTAAACTCTGCTGAAAATGGTGCCTTCATAGACAAAGCGTTTTTGTCCTGGCGGCGTGCCCGAGCCGCAGGGGCAGGAGGAGGGCAGGGACGTGTGTGGTGTGGGAAGGCGAGGAAATAGCTCCAGCTTTTGGTGTTAAATACTGAAGATGACTACTGACTTTCTTTTGTAAAGTGTACGGATACCTGTCCCCGGGCAGGGCTGGAGCCGTGTCCTGCTGTCCCCGGGCAGG
>JAGMWU010000029.1:3598458-3611991 GCA_018697195.1 Certhia americana
GGGCAGGGCTGGAGCCGTGTCCTGCTGTCCCCGGGCAGGGCTGGAGCTGTGTCCTCCTCCTCTGTAGCCGGCCCCGCACTGGTCTCTGGCCAAAGGGCTGTTCCCAACCCCTTTGTACAGACCCGAGAAGCAATAAAGATGCCAGTTTTGTACAAGTCTGCCTCGGCCTCTGCTTTAAGGGAGGGAGGGGCAGTTACCTGTGGGGCAGTTACCTGTGGGGCCGTTACTGGAGGCCGTTACCGGCTGGCCATGGGGCCAATTTGTGCAATGCCACCGCTGCTGCTCCTGCTGCTCCTGCAGCTGCTGCAGGAGGCTGGGCAGGGCCCCCCCACGCCCCCCACCCGCCGGGACTGGGCTCAGCCATGGGGGCTGCTGTCCCCTGGGGGTGGCCGGGTTTGGTCCCAGATCACAATCCCACAGCAGCTGGGGGCGAACACAAAAGGAGTGGCGGGGCTGAAGCAGGCACGGTGCTGGGGGGCTCGGGGGAGGCTGGGGAAGGGAGGGCAAAGGGAGGTCTCCAGAGGGCTGTGGGAGTACAGATGTAGTGGCAGCTGTAGCAGTGTCACCCCAGCAGAGCTGCCAGCACCATGATGGCTGCGCCTGCTCTGTGCTCCCCATTTGCTGTTCACAGCAGGCCTCAGATCATGCTGTTTCCAACTCCCTGTTGCCAATTCTCCCCTTCTGTGCTTTTCTGCATGCACAAGGATGCAGTGTCCTACATCCTGAGGATTGAGGGCAGGCCGTACACCATCCACCTGCAGCAGCAGTGAGTTGGCCCTGACTCTGCCCTCACTGACGGTGCTGCCCTGCTGGCTGCAGGACCTGCACCAAGCTGGAGAAGCTCTGGGTAATGGATGCTGTTTTAAGTGCCTCACTTTGTGCCTCTCTCTTGTAGTGCCTTTTTAGCTGAAGATTTCCAGACTTACATGTCCAGCGAGCAGGGATCTTTGCACTCTGATTCTGCCCACACTGAGGTACCCTGGCCTTGCTTTTGTGCTCTGTCTCTGCCCAAGGCAGCCTGCCCAGCTGTCTGGGTGGTGGGTAAGGGGATCCCCTTCCCAGCCACAGAAGGGGCTCCCTGTCCTCTGTCATGTCACAGGGAGGCTGCCACTACTGGGGGTTCATTGATGGCTTCTCCAGCTCGGCAGTGACCCTCAACACCTGCTCGGGGCTCAGGTAAAGTGTCCCTGTCCCCGTGGGCATGTGCCAGGCCTTTGCCACAGCACAGCCTGGCCTGGAGGCAGCTGGTGCTGGGGCAGCAAGGGATCGGTGCCTTGGCAGGGGTTTGCTGCAGTTTGAGAACATCAGCTATGGGATCCAGCCCCTGGGCTCTGCCCCTGCATCCCGGCACGTGCTGTACCGAGTGGGGGAGGCACAGGGGACAGCGGAACCCCCAGCCCACAGCCCCCTCCAGGCAGGGCTGGCAGCCTGGCAGGTGTTGGACACAGCCCCTGGGGATGAGGAGGTGAGCAGTGTCTGTCCCCAGCCTGTGAGGAGGGGTCTGATTCTGCTGGAAGCTTTGGCCAGACACGAGGACACAAGCCTTGAGGGGACATTTGAGAAGCGCAGCCAGGAGCAGCAGTGATCTGCTGCAGAGAATGCAGAATCTGTTCTTTGAAGTCCATTTTCTGTTTTAGCCCCTCTCGGCCGCTGCACGATCTCACAAATACCTCACAGTGTACGTGGTTTTGGACAAGGCTCTGGTAAGTCTGTGCCAGACTCTTTGTCTTTGCCTGACTTCTGTGAGCATAGAAATGATAACATTTCCCAGATTTTACATGACTTTGTTCTTGTTTTGAAAAGTTAGGCGTACTGTGGATTTTGTAGAAAAGAAGGAACATGAATTTGTAGCTCATGTCTCCATGGCTCAGTGTTGGGAATCATTTCAGTGTTCCAACACTGTTATGCTTCCCCCTGGTAAGCACTTTGTCTGCCCTTGTGTCCTCTTGGGTTGTTTTTCAGTACAACTATATGGGATCAGACCCAAATGCAGCAACGCAGAGGATAATCCAGGCCTTCAATTTAATCAACAATGTGAGTCCTTAAGTCTGGTTTGTGCTGCAGTGAGATGGGGGACAAGGGAGATGTTGATGTTAGCAGTGGCCTCTTTTCTAGCTGCTTTTAGGTTTAGGAGGATGTTATGTAAAAAATTCCGTGTTTCCTGAGAAGGTTTTTCCTCTGGACATGTCAGTCTTCCACAGAAGAACATCTTTCCCTGTGTGATGGCCATGCACAGGGCAGGTGTACAGATAAACAGGCAGTTTGCCTTAGGGCAGCCAAACCCCTGCATTTTGAGGACTCCTGGGTTTAGATCCCTGATCTCACTGATCAATTAACGTGCTTACTCTCAGGTGCTTGTAGCCAACTTCCAATTCTGTTCTTTACTCCACTGGTGCTTTTATGGTTTTCTTGTGAGCTGAGAAGTTATTCCCAAAACCCCTAACACTTCTTATGAAGGTATTGGACTTTGGCTCAGGCCTCTTGCTGTATCGCTTTATTCTTTAGGTGTGTTCACTCTTTTTGGCTACAGATGTTATTGAGGCACTGACAGCAGTAATTTACTTTTCCCACGTTTTCTGTGTGCAGTGTAGTGACTCTGTGTGAAGGGAAGGTGTGAGAGCTGATGTTTCCTCTCTTACACTTTCAGATGTTTAATCCCCTTAATGTCACCATTGTGCTGTCCTCCCTGGAGCTGTGGGCAGAGGGGGATAAAATATCGACAGCAGGGGACACAGATGACCTTCTACGGCGATTTTTACAGTGGAAACAGTTGTCTCTGGAGCCACAGGCACACAACATTGTTTCTCTCTTAGGGTAAGATAAAGGTTCATTAATGTTAAAAGTTATATGGTAGCAATAAGTCAAACCAATGTAAGCTGAAATAGAAAGGATTCTTTTGACAAATGCTTTTTAAAAAAAATTCCTAAATCCTTAATATCCTTGAAGTATTTCTTCCAAGACACTCCTCCTGAGGATGCAGCAGCTGCAGTGGTGCTGCCCATCCCTTGCCACCCACCCAGGCTGAGGAGATGGGAATGGTGGCAGTCCCCAGTCCCTGCCCACCACACAGACCCTGGGGACAGCAGAGCCCTCAGGGGCACCAAGGGGCCTTGGGCTGTACAGAGCCAGCATCCCCCCCTGCCACAGGGAGGGTGTCCCCGGCAGCAGCAGTGACCACAGTTCTGTTCCAGGTACAGGGAGCACGGAGTGTTCATGGGTGCCGCAGCTCCAGGAGAGGCATGTCAGAGAGATGCTGCTGCCACTGTGACCCTGGTATGGTCCCACCTGTGCTCTGCCTGTCCCTCAGCAGCCCACCTGGCTGTGAGCCCAGCCCTGGGCAGCAGCAACAGGGTGGATGGGTGTTTGGGGGGGGAGGATCTGTGTCCGGAGCAGGGATCTCTGCAAGGAGCGCTCAGCTCCAGCCACTCCTCTCCTCCCTGCAGTACCACGGGAATATGA
Source organism: Certhia americana (assembly GCA_018697195.1). Classification (NCBI taxonomy): domain Eukaryota; kingdom Metazoa; phylum Chordata; class Aves; order Passeriformes; family Certhiidae; genus Certhia; species Certhia americana. The sequence goes on from JAGMWU010000029.1 coordinate 3,601,918, forward strand.
CACTGGAGTCCTTCTCCGTCCTCCTGGCGCAGGTGCTGGGTCGCAGCCTGGGCATGAGCTCCGACAGCTCCCGAGGCTGCAGCTGCCCCGGGCGGGTCTGCATCATGAGCCCTGAGGCGCTGTGAGTCCCCCTGGGGCTCCCTGGGCACAGGTGTCCTCTACAACCATCATTCCACTGCAAAGGGGTCAACAAACCGGAGTCATAGGCTCCTGGAATCACTCAGGTTGGAAAAGGCCTCCAAGATCACTGAGTGCAGCCTTTGATCAATCCTTGAGAATCGGGCCAGGGCACTGAGTACCGAGTCAGTCATCCCTCCAGGGATGGGCACACCACCACCTCCCCGAGCAGCAATTCCAATACCTGACCACTATTTCAGTGAAGACATTCCTGCTTTTATTCCTCTAAGAAGGAGAAAAGAATTAATTAAATAGAAATTTAGCGCTTAATTAGACAAAAGAGACCTTTGCTCTCTAGAATGAAGGTACTTCAGAATGCTTTTCAATCTCTGTTAATAATGAGCTGTAGATGAGGTGAATTAAGACCCCTGGGGCCAGCGTGCCTGTGTCTGGGCGAGCCCTTGACTTGCACAGAGCTTTGGGGAGGGGCGGTGAATGCGTAACACATAAACTGATAATCGCTTTTTTTTAGATATTTCAGTGGGGCGAAAGCCTTTAGTAACTGCAGCATCAGGGACTTTGAGACCTTCCTGAAGCAGGGCAGAGGCTCCTGCCTTTTCTCCAGCCCCCGCCTGTCCCGCCGGAGCCAGGCTGTGTGCGGCAACCGCGTGGTGGAGCCGGGCGAGCAGTGCGACTGCGGCACAGCCGAGGTGGGGTCACGGCTACAACCTGCTTTTGTGCCGAGGGTGCAGGGGAATTACACCCCCGGGACACCCGGCAGGGTTGTGCTGCATTTGACATTACTGTTTGTGCGTGGCACCGAGCTTTGCCCATTCGTTCTGCTGGATATTGCCTGAGTAATGTGGGGAGAGGAGCTCGGGGGTACAACAAAATAAAGTAACATGGGTTTGTTATGTACCCCCAGGAATGCCTGAAGGACAGGTGCTGCTCTAGAACGTGCAGACTGAAGCCAAGAGCACAATGTGCCTCGGGATTATGTTGTAAAAACTGTCAGGTAAAGCACATTTTTATGATTATCAGAAAATCATGATTTATTTTTGGACAAATGGGGTGTTCCCGTGCTGAGGGACAGAGCCAAACTTCCTGCTGTGCAATGAGAAAGGTTCCTGAGCTTGGGCTTCCCAGCTCAGCTCTTGGGAACCCCTGTGGGGGGAATATTACTGTGAGCCCGTCCCAGGCAGTGTCCCACGGGTGTGGTGGCACACCTGGGTGGCTGCAGGGGGGACCCTGGGGTCAGAAGGGCTGTGCGGGTCAGGCGGGCCCGCTGCAGAGCTGCTGCTCCTCTCCAGTTCAAGTGGAGGAACTCGGTGTGCCGCCCGGCCGCCGATGCCACCTGTGACCTGCCCGAGCTGTGCAGCGGCTCCTCGGCCTCCTGCCCGCCCGATGTGTATGTGCAGGACGGGCACGAGTGCGGGCACGGCACCGGCTACTGCTACCAGGGACGCTGCCGCTCCCCCGACCTGCAGTGCAAGCAGCTCTACGGCAGAGGTACCGGCACTGCTCGCTCCGTGATGCTCCCTTTGTACCTGTGCTCCTCAATGCCCCGGCCTCGGGTGACAGTGGAGGGAAGGCACAGCTTTAGGAAAGCGTTTCAAGCTCTGTTTTGGCGCTGGTTAACAGAGCCCCCCCAGTGCTTCACACACAGCAATGGAAAGAACAAAAAGCAAATTATTTTCTGGGGGCAGACTCAATCAGAAAATCTCCCCCTTTGCTACTCCCCTGCTGATTTCGGAGGATCAGGACTGCTAGGGGTTTGGGCAGGGATAGGTGTGTTTTCTTTAATTAAATAATGAAAAATGAAGTTATTAGAGATCATAATACGTTCCTTTGTGTTAACTGTAACAAATATTATTGCTAAACTTGTAGATTCAAGGAATGCTCCCATGGTGTGCTATGAGGAGGTTAATAGCCAGCGGGACAGGTTTGGGCACTGCGGGTTCAGGAGCAGACACAAGTACCAGCGCTGTGTTTGGAGGTATGCTGGGGAGGGGGCACTGGCTCTGCTAAAATGCCCTTTTAATTGGGATTGGACAGTCAAGAGAAGTGTCAGGACTCCAGCTTTGGTGAGGTTTGGGAAGCAGTAAACACCTGTGTGTGTGTGTGTGAGTTCTCCTTGTTACGGTGTCTCTCCCTATGTCACAGATCCTCCCGAGGACTTCCCAGTCCTGCAATGATTTCTCACCAGACTCTGCTGCTCGATGTTCCCGTGTTCTTCAGGCAGTGTCTGTGTGTGTGTGTTTGATCCACATCCTGTGCAAATTGGCTTTCCAGGCACCTCAGGTGTGGGAAGTTAATCTGCACGTACCCGTACCAGAAGCCCTTCTCACCAGAGGCTGCTGCTGCTGTGATGTACGCCCGGGTGCGACACCACCTCTGCGTGTCCCTCAACTACCTGAACGTACCCGCATGGCTGGACCCGCTCCTGGTCCCTCCAGGGACAAAGTGTGGCTCTGGAAGGGTAAGGAAGTAGCCTGTAATCATCTGGAATGACAAATAGAAACTGTAAATATTAGCAAGATCATAGAAACACTTGTTCCTCACAGCAGTGTGCTTGAGATTTAAAAACACTATAAAAATTTGCAGACGTTGCATTAAAGGTTTGGTTGGGTGTGAGCACTAAACACGACCTGGTGCCAGGGCAGAACTGTGGTGTCTTCATCTTTTTGGGAGGATTTTTAGGGATTTTTTGTTAGGGGCTTTTTTTTGTTTTTTTTGGGGGGGGGGGGGGGGGGGGGGGTGTTGTTGTGTGGGTTTTTTTTGTTTTTTTTTGTTTTTTTGGGGTTTTTTGTTTATTTTTTTGTTTTGTTTTGTTTTGTTTTGTTTTGTTTTATATAGTGTTTCCCTTTCCCTTTGGCCCCCAGCCTGATGTGCTGAGCACTGCACGGGTGAGGCAGTGCTGGGCTGGAGCTCCCTATGTTTTTTTCCCCAGGTGTGTATAAACAACACGTGTCACCCACTGTCGGTGCTGGGGACCAGCTGTGACAACAAAGCCAACTGCCACGGCCATGGCGTGAGTGCCACGGGGCGCTGGGCTGGGGGGCGGGTGGGAGAGTTCACTGCACACCTGTGTGCCCTCCTCGGGATGCAGGGGTGCAATAACAAGGGTACCTGTCACTGCTGCCCTCCCTGGGCCCTGCAGGTGTGCAATAACAAGGGTACCTGTCACTGCAACCCGGGCTGGCGGCCCCCCGACTGCCGGCGGAGGGGATGGCGCAGGGCTGGCGGCCTGCAGCTGCCGGGAGGTGAGTGTGGGTGGGCACGGCATGGGCAGGGCCGGCTGTGCCCCATTGCCATCCCGGCTGTGTCCTGCCAGGCCGGCGAAGAGCTCTGCAGGACGGGGAGATGGCCTGGCTGGTGCTGGGTTCCAGCCTGGTGCTGCTCGTCCTCACCGCAGCCCTGGGGCTTGGCCTGTGGCGGCAGCAGGTGCTGGGCCGGTGCCGCGGGGAGCAGCCGGCGGGCACCGAGGGGTGAGTGACACCAGGGGGGTGAGGGGGCTGCAGCGTTCACTGGGAGGGCTGAGGGAATCCCTGCACAGGGGAGGGAAGGGATGACTCCCATGGGGACACGAGCACAGGGCTGAGGTGGCCTCAGGCTGAGGCACTCCCTGAATCACGGTCAGAGCCATGGCACCACTGCAGGTCCCCCCACAGCACCAGCCGGGACATGGCCAGGGACCTGGAGCCAGGTCTGGAGCCAAACCAGGAGCCAAACCTAGAGCCAGACCTGGATCCAGACCTGGAGCTAAACCTGGAGCAAGGCCTGGAGCCAAACCTGAAGCTAAGCCTGGAGCCAAACCTGGAGCTAAGCCTGAAGCCAAACCTGGAGCCAGACCTGGAGCCAAACCTGGAGCCAGGCCTGGAGCCAGACCCAGAGCTGTCCCCAGGGCTGCAGATAGACCTAGAGCTGGAGCCAGACCTGGAGGTGAAGACAGACACAGCCCCAGCACCAGAGCCAGCACTGGAGCAGCACCGTGGGCACTGATTAAAGGCGTTGGGCAAAGCTGGTGTCATGGCCAGGGCCCTGTGGTTTTATGCTTATATAGTTTGTGGTTTTTGTCAGAGTTAACCCTGCCCTTGGGCCTGGGGGCCACAACTTCTGGGACTGTCCCCTCTTCTTGGTGGGCACGTGGTGGTGGTTGGGATTTGCCCATCTGTGAGGGCTGTGAAGCTGCCTGATGTTGAGCAGGGGTGGCTCAGATGCTGTGGCTGCCTCTGAAGTGGCTCTCTCCTGTGTGACTGGATGTGTGTGGCTCTTGTCCCCCTCCTCAGAGCTGGGCACCAGAGGAGGTCACTGCTTTGTGGTGGCTGCAGTGCTGTCTGTGAGGGTGTCACCTCTGCTTTACATGTGAAGTGTGTTTCCTGCAGTGCCCTCAGACCTGCACCCCACAGAGATGTCAGTCCTGCTGTTTGTACCCCTGGCACTCACAGTGCCTCCAGCCTGGCCCCTGTCTGCACAGGCAGCCCTCACAGGGCTGATTTTCCCCCAGAAAGCTGTTGTTTGGGAAGGCCCTGCTCAGAGCATCCTGCTGAACCCCCCACTGGTGGTGGGACCCCAGCAGCAGCCCCAGTGACTCCCAGCACCATGGGGAAAACATCCATGGTGTTTGCCAGGCTGGGAGCTGGCTCCTGCCTGCCACAATCAGCTCAGCAGCCCACTGCACATAAGTTTGGCACTGCCAGCGTGGTGGGGACCCCCAGCCACAGAAGCAGTGCCTCAGGACACCTCCCATCCCACAGGAGCCTGGCAGCCCCTCAGGGCAGTCCTGGGAGCAGTCAGCTCACAGCCCCTGCTTCCCCAGAGACAGGTCCCCCAAGGCTTTCCCATGGGTGGATGCCACGGGGACAGGGTTTAATGTTTGCTCCAGGACAAAGTCTTATCAGCAACCTTTAGCCATGTTTGCTCAGACCCTCTGGCCATTGGGCAGCCAGGCCCGACCCCCCCAGGACAAGGCAGAGGCAGTGCTGGCTCAGCACACACTGCCAGCAGGGTGACCAGAGCACAGCCAGCGTCCAGCAATGGAGGCCAGCGGTGACACGGAGGAGCCCCCACTGCCTCTGGCACTGGCCAGGTTTCAGGTCTCCGAGGAGTTTGGCTTCCTGCTGCCCGATCCTCTGGTAGGAGCTGGCTGTGCCTCCCCACCCGTGTGCCACAGGAGGCAGACAGGAAAATAGAGGGGTTGGTGAGCAGCTTTCTGGGGGAGCTTTGATTTAGCATTTTGCTGTAACACTTCACAAAGAACAATGAGGAAGGCAGGTGCTATTTGGGCACGGGCAGTTTCAGGGGACAAACGCCTAAAATGATGAAAGCAGCTGCAGCAAGCAGCACAGACGAGAGAAGAAGGAGCTTGGCCATTTACACACTGGCCTTGGCTCTACAGGATTTTGGGGAGCACAAGAAGAGCAGGTTTCCTGTGCCCAGAGTGGGGCTGTTTATTACTGGCCAGGCTCCACAGTGGGAGTGGGTGGGGACTGACAGATCGTGTTCCCCATCCATTAATTTGTGGCCACACAAGCTCATCTTACAGGAGGGGGAAGCAGACACAGGCCATCAGCAGTGGTGTGCTGGCAGCCTGGGCACACTCACAGCTCCCTCTGCCTCTCTCCACCAAGACAGAGCTGCCGGCAGCCTACGGCCCCTGGATGGACATCGCCCATCAACTGCCCCAGCTGATCGAGAGCCATCAGCTCCGCTCACGCGTTCACCAGGTATGGTGTTCTCCTTCCTGCCCCTGCAGCTCTCTCAGACCTTGGTCTGACACAACAGTGTCTGGTAAAACGTGCAGAAGTAGCAGCACGGATGTGTGCTGAGCCAGGGCTGACACCAGGCGACAGCAAAGTCTTAACATTGGCACAGAAATAACGCCCGCAGCAGATCCAAGCGCTCAGCAGCCAGCAGGGGCTGGAGCAGGGCCCCTCGAGGTGTCACAACAACCATGGCTCATCCCAGCCATGCTCCCTGGTGCTCCATCAGCTTCCAGGCAGGCTTGACCCTTTCAGCACACAGGCATCAGCTGCTCCCATGGGCATCCCAGCACCAGGAGGGACTCCTTTGTGTGGAAAATCCCATGGATTACTGTCTCTGCTCCCAAACCGTGCAGCAGGAGCAAATCCTGCAGAGTGGGTGGGGAGGGAGGCTTCAAGGCAGGGGAGAAGCACTAGGAGGGTTCCCCCTGGCTGGCAGGGCAGCCCCTCCACCACAGGGGCCTTGGCATTGCTGGCTCTGCTCCTTGCTCCCAAGGGTTTCCCTGGCAGATGCCGCAGCTGAGCACCCAGCACCTCCGGGGACGTGAGGAACTGCACCTGGCACACCTGGTGCTCAGCTTCATCACCATGGGCTACGTCTGGCAGGAGGGCGAGGAGGGCACCGTGCAGGTAAAGGCAAGGTAAAGCAGGTTCACCTGCTCCTTGGGGTCTGGGAGCTGATGCTGCTCCCTTAGAACTTATCCCATGGGAGCAAAGCCCCTATCCCATGGCTGCAGCAGGCACCTTTCCACAGCCTGACAACATCCCCACCCTCCCTGTGCTTTGTACCACTCAGGTCCTGCCCCGAAATCTCGCTGTCCCCTACTGGGAGGTGTCACAGGCCCTGGGCCTCCCGCCCATCCTCAGCCACGCAGACTTTGTGCTGGCCAACTGGAGGAGGAAGGACCCCAACGGGTAAACAGGCAAATCCCAGCAGCTGAAGCATGGTTCTTCCTGTGGTGATGAGCAGGTGTTGGGGACAGACTCTTCCCACACTGCTCCTGTTCTGCCAAAACCCCTTGAATGGGGTTTTTGGGGGTTTTGTTGGGGTTGGCCTCATGGGTCAGGAGCTCTGTGGGGATCTGGGTGTCCCTGGGAGCAGCCCCTGGGGACAGCTCTATTCCCTGCAGAACACAGGCCATCTCTGGAACAATTTATAATCTCTCTCTCTCTCTCTCTCTCTCTCTCTCTCTCTCTCCCCTTTTCTTGTGCATTTGTTGGCCATAACTGAAATGCCTTCAGGCCTCTGGAAATGGAGTAAGTAGTTAATGCTCATTTATTTTCTAACGGTGTTGGTTTTGTTTGGATTGGCTCTGCTCTCCAGCACTGCCTGGGCTGAACCTCTCTCGATGTGTGCACACAAAGAGCAGTGTTTGTCACACAAGTGCCACTGCAATGACAAGGGACTGTGGCAGAGCTGCTGGCTGCTCTGGCTGCACAGACCCAGTGGCAATGGGCCATGGGGAGGACACAGGGAGGATGGCAGTGCCCCCTAAACCAGAGCAGTCCTGCTCCCTTTTCACTCTGTGCCAGCTGCTCTCTGCACAGGGTGCAGATAAGAGGCTCTGGGGGCCAGGATGGTTTTGTTCCAAGGGCTCAGTGGGTCCTACAGTGTGTAGGGAAATCCTACACCCCCAGTGCCTCTCCTCGGCCCCTTTGTGCAGGAACCTTGACACAATCATCACACTGCCTGGGGGAGAGAGCCTGCGGGGCTTCATCCTTGTCACCCTGCTTGTTGAGAAGGCAGCTGTGCCTGGCATTAAGGTGGGTACTGCTGTGTGGTGGGGCTCTTTGCTTACCTGCACTGGGAAGTGCCTGAGGTGCACCCACGAGGTGTTCCTGTCCCTCTGGGCTGGGGAAGAGGCAGAGCTGGCACGGGTGGCAGCAAATGTCCAGAGCCACTGTACACAGACATCCTACCCCTCTGTGACTTGGTGCTCTCCCTCCTGCTCTGACAGGCAATCATCCAGGCCCTTGGTGCCATCCTGCAGTGTGACGAGGAGACCCTGCACAGAGCCCTGGAGGAGCTGGCAGGGGCCATCCAGGCCATGAGTGAGGCTCTGAGGCGGATGCACGGTGAGAGCAGCTGGTGCCTGTGCACCCTGCAGCTCATCACACACATTGCTGTAACTGCCCAGCTCCTCTGACCTGATCAACTTCCTCCTAGACTACGTGGATCCAGAAGTGTTCTACTCTGTGATCCGGATCTTTCTCTCTGGGTGAGTGCAGCCTGTTTCCCTTCAGAGCCACCCTGCTGGCAGCTCCCACGGCTGGGGGGGCTGGGAATGTGCAGGGAAGGAACTCCCCAGGGCAGGGTAGGGACCAGCATTGTGTCTAGCAGTGATGCTCCCTAGAGCATCATGATCCTGTCCCTCAGAAATTCCTAAGCACTGGATCAGTTGGGCACAGACTGTGGCCAAGGGCTGGGGTCTGCCTCCCTCCAGCTTCTCTCCATCCCACACTTCAGCTCAGCCCTGACAGCCCCAACAGCCAGAATTGTGCACAAATGAATCTTTCTGCTCTTGGCCGAACAGTTTGGACAGGAGAAGAGGAATTTCTCTTTACTTCCACACTGTGTACACAAAGCTGCAAAGCTGAGCAGAGGCTCTTCCCACTGCGTGTTAGGGAAACACCCGTAACAATCCTCTTGTTGCTGCTCTGTTACGATTCTGTCAGTTGAAAAAAAGAAAATCCTCCCCAAACACTGAAAACACCACTTGGGCAAGGCAGAACCACAGCCCCAAGAGCCCAGCACAGCACATTCACCATCCCTCAGCATCCCTGTGGGGCTGCAGCATCTGCAGACAGCTGCAGAGGTCCCAGGCTTCTCAGGGGGGTTCTATTTTTATTTCTCTCCACCATATCTCAGCATTCCCAAGTAAAAGTCTCCATGCATCATGATTAAGTTTCTCTCATTTTTTATCTAAGCTGACCTTGTTTTGATGGTCATCAGCTTGGGAAAACATGCCTTTTAAATTCCCTTCTGCTTATAAGGACTTCCCACTAGTAGAGGTTACTATAAATACAGTCTTGGGAGAACTAAAAATATTCTGGTATTTGATAATGAATCTATTTTCTCTGCAGTTTGTGTAAAATCTGTTCCTGTAGCCCAACAGACACTGCAGCCAGCACCGAAAGCCTCATGGAATGGTGCATTCTGCTAAAGGCCAACAGATATTTTTGTGCCAGGCATTTTACCTCCCTGAAATCCTAACTTCTGTCTCCATTTGGGTGTGAGCACTTCTCCATTTCGGCACAAGGGGGGTGACAGAGTCTGAGTTCAGGGTGTGTGTGGGAGGTGCCAGCAGAGATGGCTCCCGATCTGCCCAGGACCAGCAGCTTCAGAGGGAGGAATCCCATCCTTGCCTTGTTATCTGCAGAGATAAACAAAGGCAGGCTGGCCTGGCCTCTATTTATCTTTTAAATGCCTTTAAAAGAGACATTACTTTGAGTAACAAGAACAAAGGAAAATCCAAACTTTAGGGGCTCAGAGGAGTGTTTGGGTGACTACCTGCTTCTCCAAATGGCCACTGACATTCAAGGAATTGATGTAAAGTGCCATTACTGCCCAGAAAAGTGCCCCCTCCCCTCTTGCCCACCTAAGGCAGCTCTGCTTGCAGAAATCTTCCCGAGCTGGAGCAGGAGGTGCAGCCAGGCAGGGCAATGTGTCCCAGCACCACGCCACAGGGTGCTCACCAGGGCATGGAGATCCCAGAGAATGCTTTCCTGGCAAAGGAAAATTAAGGATTTCTCCCTACACCCATGGACTCGTTGTGTGCTTTGGCACAGTATTTGATTTCCAAGCTTATCTCCTGTTTGAGGAAGGCTGACATGGCTGAGGTGGAGATCCATGGGCTGGGCCAGGAAAGTTTTGCTCCATCTTGCCAGCCCAAGGTCCCTTCTCACAGGCCCCTGTCCCCAGCCCCATGGCTGCTGCCTGACTGCCGTGTCTCCTGCTCAGCTGGAAGGACAACCCTGCCATGCCACACGGGCTCATCTACGAGGGGGTGTCCCCGGAGCCCATGGCCTTCTCGGGGGGCAGCGCAGCACAGAGCACGGTCCTGCACGCCTTCGATGAGCTCCTGGGGATCTGCCACCGGGACCACAGCGGTGAGCCACGAGCTGGTCCTGTTCCAAAGCAGATGAGGGGCAGGGGAAGAGATGAGCCAGGGTGATTGTCATGATGGCAGGGGAA
>JAGMWU010000029.1:3612001-3685981 GCA_018697195.1 Certhia americana
GGCAGGGGAAGAGATGAGCCAGGGTGATTGTCATGATGGCAGGGGAAGAGATGAGCCAGGGTGATTGTCATGATGGTGCCAGCTCTGTCAGGAGGGAGGACGTGTGCCCTTCTCTTCCTTGCAGAGCCTGGCTGGAACCAGGCTCTGCCCAGTTCCAGGGAGGGAGGTTATAAACGTGGCTCTGGCAGATGTGTCCCCTCCATGATAAATTCACTATAGCATGCATTTGGCTTCTTGTGTGTCAGATTTTTGCTGAGGTTCTCTATGGGCCCGGAGATGAGGGAGCAGAGCGTGCAGGCATCCTGCCAGTGAGGGGTCATTCATAAAGCTCCACCTTAGTCCAGCTCACGACAGAAATATTTACCAGAAATTAGCAAAACCATTCTCCTAGCAAAAACTCAAACCAAAACGCTGGGAGCAGGGCTAAACCCTGTCTTTTAGGGTTAGCACCAGCCCTAATGGAGCACTGACCTAATATGTTTTTTTTTTTTTCTCACTGAACTGGAAGCAGAGCAGGGGAGGCTGTGTAGGCTGTCAGGGGTCCCTGCAAACTGTGCCAGCACCACAGCTCCAGGCCAGCTTCTCTCCTGGAGCCTCGGGGCCTTTAATCCACTTACCCACAACTGACTCCTTCCTTTGCCGGTGTCTTGCAGCTGCCTTCCTGCACAGGATGAGGGACTACATGCCCCCGGCCCACAGAGCCTTCGTGGAGCAGATCCGGAGGGTGTCCCTGAAGCAGCACGTGCTGTGCTCGGGGGATGCGCGGCTCCGCGCCGCCTTCAACCGCTGCGTGACTGCGCTGGCAGCATTCAGGTCCTGCCACATCGCCATCGTCACCAAGTACATCGCCACCGCGGCCGCCAGGGCCAAGGCCAGGCAGGCAGAGCCGGGTGCCAGGGCTGGCCCCTCCGCAGGAAAGCCGCCCTCTGCCCTGGAGGGTAAAGGAACCGGCGGGTCCCACATCTTCAGCTTCCTGAAGAGCGTCAGGGACACCACCAGGGAGGGAATGATCAGTGTCTGACCTACCCCGAGGGTTGCCCAAGGTGCCTGAGGCCAAGGGGCTTCGGGGTCTGTCTGCAACGCACAAGCCAAGACCCAAAACCTCCTGTCAGCAGCAGCCTTCCCACCTGTGCACACCTGGGACACGAAGAACACTCTGGGGGCTGTTGGGAGAGCAGTGCTGCTGCTGCTGCTGCTGTTGCTGCCGCTGCTGCTGCTGTCCCCCACCCCCGCACACACACAGCGGGCTCAGCGTCCTCCTGTGGCACCGGGATGGGCACAGTATCCTCCTGTGGCACTGTCAGCTGTGTCCCTCCAAGCCCCGCTTCTGCCCCGCTCCATCCCGCGCCTGGGGGCCGCAGCTCGGACAGACATGGGTGGGTTAAACGGAGAATAAAGCACGGGGGGGTTAAACGGGGAATAAAGCAGCGGCTCCCGACGCAGCCGTGAGGCCGGGCCCGGTGTTCATCACGACCCCGCAGCTCTTCTCCATCAGCAGGTGGCGGCAGAAAACCGCGTTCGGTTCCTTGAGCACGGGAACGGAGGGGAGCGGGGATGGGGAGGTGGGCAGGGATGGGGATTGGGGGGTGGAGAGCGGAGGGGTTCGGGGGAGAGCGAAGGGCTGTGACCCCCAGCCCCTGGCACCCGGACACGGCCCCTGTGCCCCCACACCTGCAAAGGGACCATGACTGCTCCACAGGGAAGTCCAACAAACACCAAACTCTCCCGTCATGGTGGTGACGCTGAAGCCACTCAAGCCCAGCCGGGAGAGGAGTGTGGATGGTAGAAGGGAGCCAAGCTGCGGGATACATGCGGGAGTCTGCTGTGCACGGGAAGAGGCTGTACCGAGGCACAGGGGCTGCTCTCCATGGCCAACTCCATCGCCCCTCCTGGTTCATTCAGGGCTCAGGATGCCACAGGGGCAAAGCTGCTACACTGGAGGGGTCACACGGGCTTCCCTTTAAGTGTCAGGGATAACACAGTCCTGTAGCAGGGGACATGGGGACACATGGCTTCCCCGAGGGGTCAGCATGAGAAAAACACCTCTGACAACCCCCTGATCCTCACTGGGTACCGGCAGCAGGATGAACCCCAGCCTGGTGCCAGGGTCAGCCCAGTACAGAGGCTCCTGTGGTCTCTGAGTCCCTGCCCGGCCTGAGGCTGCAGGAACGGGCTGCCCTCGCACCACCGAGCTGGGCTGAGTGGGCACAGCCTTGCGCCAAGAGCAGTGCTAAAGCTTTTTTTATAATGCCAGGTGCCCATGGTGCCCTTTTCTAGCAGTCAGCACGCCCAGATTCCTTGGAATCTGCATCTTCAGGGAAATCGGGCCATATGGCCCTGTTTTGCCTCCCCAGGTTTTGCTGGCACAGCCACCAGAGGCAGGATTCACACCCAATCAGTGTCTTGTGCAAAAATAGCCCTGGCAGCGCCCCTTCTGCACTGCCAGGAGAGTCAAGGTCCTTTGAAATGAGATGTTGTTCCCATAAGGGCAAAAACAAGCTCAGCACACTGTGGCTTGAATTATTAAACTCTTGCTAAATTGTATTTTGTGCTCTTTTTTTTGACTACAGCCCTAAAACTGGGGCTTCAGAGATGACTTCAGTAAACAACCCACGGGAACGTGTCGGCACCTTTAAATCTTTGCCTGGCAGCGCTCCTTCCACTTGATCTTCATTTCTGAATAGCTGCTGCATATTTCATGTAGGAAATATTTCATCCTGATGATTGTCTTGGTCTATTACATTTCAGACCATTTCAGGAAAACAGCAAACTTGGACCAAGGGAAAAATCCCTCCGTCTAAAAATGCGAAACGCAGCCAAGGCTGAGGGAGCTGGGGCAGGCTGGCCCTGAGGGGCACGGGGATTCCTCAGGTGCTGCAAGTGCCCAAACCCTGCTGGGCATAGCGATGCCAGTGCCAGGAGGGGCCCCGGGACCCCCAGCAGATGAGTTTTCTTCCTTCTGCTCCCTCCCGTCCCTGAACTGCTGCCCCGTGCCACCGGGGGCAGGTCCTTCGAGCAAGGAGGATGGATTTGTGTCACCTCAGAAGAGAAAAGGGGAAGCAGGAAATCACAGAGGTGTTGGAGGGCTCTGGAGAGCCAAAGGGTTTCCCTGCACTGCAGGGCACCCTCCCCTTCTCTTGGGGAACAAGGAAGGTGCCTGAGGAACTGCAGAGCACTCAGCCCACTGCGATCCCAGGCCAGCAAAGGCCACGGCACCAAATACTCTGTCCCAGCCAAAGGGACAGCAAACAATCAGCTTCAGCTCCTCTGGATTTGAATTCAGTAAGGATCCTGCCACTCTGGAAGTACCCAGACAGTGAGCCACGGTAAGGCAAAGCCCTTTGCTGTGTGCTCTCCTGGCAGGCTGGGACAGCTGCTCCAGGAGAGCTTTGATTTCTCTCTGTTTTCAAACCATTGCTGTCTAACACTGATCACAAGACACAGACATCTAAGGTCTCAGGTGCATTCTGACTGGAAGCACGTGGCATTTAAATCATTTATGCCTGTGCCTAAAAGTGGCACAACGTGTTTGAGGATAACCATGTGCTTGGCATCCATGCTACATCCCACCAGTGGGAACTGTGCTGCCACAGGCTGCCAGCCTGAGGCTCTGTCCTGAGGGGTTTGTTTAGGCTGGCACTGGGGGGAGCCCAGAATGTGTGGGGTGAGTCCAGCCACGGCTACCCATCACCTCTCCTGAGCCACAATGTCCAGGCTCTGCTGCTCTGTCAGACCCCAGCTGGGACAACCTGAGCACTGGAACAGGCAGGGTTAAGACCATTTCTGCAGCTCTGTAATAGAATAAATCTTATTTCAGCAAGGGAAAAGCAGCAAAAGAGCAGATCCCCTCTCTCTTTCAGAGGTGCTGCCCCCCAGACCTCAGCTCTCCTCAGTGAGGCTGGGATGTGCTGTCTGCCCAGGATCCACAGACTGAGAATGGGATTTTGCACCAGCTCCCTGAGCCCAGCAGTATCTGCTCGGTCAGCTGGGACTGACGCCTGCCAGGGAGTGGATGGAAAAACAGGAGAGATGTCACAGCCCTTGTGGACATCCAGAGCAGCAGCTCCAGCCTCGAACTGGTGCCACCCACACAGAAATCTCCCTTATCTCTGGAGCCAGGCCCTGTCCCTGCAGCACCAAGGCACACGTTTCCATTGTGGAGCTGCCGCTCAGAGCTGTCCAGCAGACCAACAGCTCTTCCAGCCCCATTTTGGAGTGTCCACCTGACTCAGGACTCCTTGCTTTTGTTAAGCAGAGATTTTCCCCATGATATCTGACGGTCAGACGTGTGTGATGGAGAAGGAAGCCAAGGGGCAGGAGGAGACCTCACCTGGGCACACCTTCGATGCCTCAAACCCCACAGAGCCTGGGAACAACCCTTAGGAGGTGGCCAGCCCTGCCTGCCAGGCTCCCTGGTCTCCCTGGGCCAAGCCCAGCCTGTCATCCCACCCACGCTGTTGGCTCAGACTTTCCATCCTCCTCAATCGTTTTGGCCTCTGGGTCCCTCCTTGCCGTGCCCAGGTCTCACCCAGGTCACCATCCACTGAGACAAATCTGTGCAAAAGTTCCTGAGTTGCCCATGGGTGCTGCAGCCCTTTCCTGGTGCTGAGCTGCTGGCCCCTCCACAGGAATTCCCACAGCCCCCAGGCAGCCTCAGCCAAGTGCCTTGCTGCTTTTGTCCCTGTGAATATTTGAAATCGAACAGGAATACAAACATTTGGATTCTAGACACTTCCCAATTCCGGCCTTATTTATCATACTTGGCTCTGCTCCTGGAGCTGGGGCCAGAAGAGGCTCTGAATGATTTAAGTGATTTAACATGCTGTGCATAGATCAATCTCACTCTCCCCTCCAGCCATAGGTTTCCCTTTGTGGTTTGCTGCACACTTATTATATCCATCAATATCTAAGTAATTAAAATCCCCCATTATCTGGGTGCTGGCTGCCTTACAAACTCCTCACAGCCTATAAATTCGTTCATGATCAACCTCCCTTAAGTGTCTGGGAGCCCCATCTCAGGGTCCCCAGGCTGTTGTTACACCGTGAAGGTCCCACTGGAGCCATGGCCAATTCTAGCCTGAGCCATGGCTGCTGTTCCTCTCCCTGTGTTCCTGGGCCGTGCCAGGATTGCTCATTTCCAGCCCCATCTTTCTCCACTCACTGCTGAGTTAATCTCAGAGCAGCTCCCCCAGCTCCTGCTTCACTTGTGCTGCTGGAGCAGAGTTTTGGACCTGCTGCCTTCCTAGGGGCTCCCAGTGCCACCTCTGCAACTGCAGAACCAATTGCTGCACCTTGGAAAGGCAGCAAGTCCCCAGTGCTGTCACAGCTGTGACAAATATCCCTGCACTGTGATCAGATCCCAGGGCCCTTCTGGGGGACGCTTCCTTGTCACCTGGTTGGGCTCCATTCCTGCACACCTTGGCCACAGATCTCTAAGCAAGTTATAAATAACAACCAAGTTTTCCTGTAACTGCCCATTGGGAGGGATGTGAGAGCACAGAAAGGAATCTATGCCTGACCTTCTCTCTGGGGCTGCCACTTGCCCCAGACCCGAGGCTGTGCCTGGAGCTCTGTGTCACTCAGAACACTCAGCTGGGCACAAGCTTATCTGTACCTGAGGAAGGGCTCACCTCTGCAGCGTGACTGCAGGCCAGATATGATTACAGGCCATGACTCAAGCCAAAAAGTGATAATTACAGCATGGGGGAGGAGAGAGGAGCTGCTAAATTTCACCTAATATGGAGAGGGATTGAGAAGCCACCCCTGCAAAGAGGATGATATAGGACTGGGAGGTGGCAAAGTCTTTATTATCAGA
Source organism: Certhia americana (assembly GCA_018697195.1). Classification (NCBI taxonomy): domain Eukaryota; kingdom Metazoa; phylum Chordata; class Aves; order Passeriformes; family Certhiidae; genus Certhia; species Certhia americana. Next base: position 3,617,817 of record JAGMWU010000029.1, read on the forward strand.
CAAAAGGTGCCCAGAGGGACCTTTGGGAAGGGGTTTTATTTCCCTAAAATCCTTGGTGCCTGGCCAGTGTTTGTAGAACATTGCACTATTGCAGCTGTTGGTAAATAAAGAAACCAGGGACCCAAACATTTGCACTAGAATAAAAATAGCTTAGCATGGGGCAAACAAAGGGTGGGAACAAGACCCAGGCAGGTCCTGGTCAAGGTTTCATCATTTCTCTGCTGCCCAGGGTGCCCAGTCAGGCTGGAGCAGGGTTTAACCAGTGCCTGCATGGTGGCACGTCACTGGTGCCACACGGAGAATGTACCACGGACTGTTTGCCAAGTTAGTCACCGCAGCCTGCAGCTTCTAGACCTGGTAAACAAGGGCAAAAGCAGATACTGGTGTCCCAGGAGGCACAGTGAACCCGTGAGGCAATCACGACACGGCATCCTAGGAGCTCTAGTCAACCCCATTTCTTAGAAAAGAGAAAAAAAAAGGGAAAGAGACAAGACGCTGCTATTATTGCAGCAAGAGTCTGTGTCATGCTGGGCTCTGCAGCTAAATATATTCAGTGTTTACTGTAAGCAAGGACAGTGGGAAGCCTTCCCAAACGGCACAGGGGCTGCTCCCATTTTTTTCAGCTATCAATCACGCCATTTTTATCCTGCCACAAGTGGAAAATATTTTCCTGGTTTAATTTCTACTGATCAAAGATACTTCCTCAACAGAGAGGAGCCCCACAGCCCCGGGCGGGGGTGGGGTGGGGGTGGGGGTAGGAAGAAATCCCCGAGGAAAGAATTTCCTTGAGGGGCCGTGGGATACAGCTCACAGCTCCCTGCCCAGAGCAGATGGGGCACATCAGGACACCATCCCTGAGAGGGAGGACAAGGTCACACAAGTCAGGACACCAGCCCACCAGCCCAGGGGCAGTCAGACAGGCTATTAGCCCTTCCTCTTCCCCGATTAATTTGCCAAACTTTAAAAGAAACTTTACCACGTGCCTGCCAAACAGTGCTGGGAGCTCCTTGACACTGCCCCAAGGTGTGCAGACCCCCTTTGCTGCACCAGCATCCTCTTCCCCAGCTGCTGCCCTGGTGAGTGAGGCCTGCAGAGGGGCAGGGTTTTGGGGGCAGATATCTGTTTATTTTCTCTGTAAGATTTCCCTAAACATCATTGGAAAATGCTCCTTCCACAAAGCTGACCGTGGCCGGAACTGACTCAGCTTTCTGCACAGAGGGTCCTGGCCATGAGCTCACTGGCCTCAGGAACCTGACGTCACACTCAGCACTGTTTATGGACAGACCATGTGTTTTATTGCTCTTTGTGCCCACCAGAGTGGTGGGAGCAGGGCTCCTGCTGTGCCCCCTGGCTCCCTCAGTCCCACAGAGACCCCTGTGATGGGCACATTCTCTCCACAAGGCAAAATCCACTCGGATTTTCCTCTCCCAGGCAGATGCCAACACCTCCAGAGCACAAACTGCTTCTGGTTTGACCCCGAACCACTGAGGGCTCCGAGCCACAGTGGGAGAGCCCAGGCTCACCATCAGCACTTTGCTGCTCAGCCAGAACCTGCCAGAGGCACTGCAAAGCACTGCTTGCTGCACACACAGCATGTCCCCCTCTCCCGTTCCCTCCCCTCCCATACAGAGCTGAAACCTCCTGGCAGCTCTAAACTGGTTCTTTTTTGTCTGAACTGCTGCATAAATAACCCAACAGACAGCCTGAAGCCCCTTCACACTGACACCTGACAGCGAGTCAAGGGCAGATCTCGAGAACAAAGATGAGGCTCCGTGTAAACAAGGCATCATTCTCTGAGACTGTAACTGAGGTTGTGGGGAAACATCTAGAAGGTGTTGCTGTGAGGGTTAAATACATCTGAGGGCAGGGGCTGTCAGGAGGCTGCTGCTCAGTGTCGAGGTCACAGCACCGGGGCTGGTGGCTCTGTCCAGGGCCAGGACATGGCGAGAGCACTCTGTGCTGTACAGAGCAGGGCTGTGCCCCAGGGATGATTTGGGCTCCTGGGAGCCTCCTGCTCCGGTTCTGCCCGGCTCAAACCTGTGGCAGGCTGCTCTGGCTCCTGAAGCTGCCAGCCTTGCCTGTCCCAGAGATAGGCTTTATAGTCCTGCTGCTGCTCTTTGAGCGGGGCTGACGTGTGCAGCTGATTTTCTGGGGAAAACAACCACCGGGAAAAGTTCAGTTACCTGCCCTAACCCACAGGCAGCCGCAGTGCCCTGGGGCAGCCAGAGCCCAGGCACAAACTGTGTGACACCCGTGGAGCACAAACTGTGTGACACCCATGGAGCAGCTCCCGTGGCCCTACAGCAGCGGGGGCACAGCCAGCCCCAGCTGCCCCAGCCCCAGCCGAGACTGGGGAGGATCTCAGCCTGCAGAAATTGCCCCTGAACCCCCGGGTGCAGCCACAGCCCCTGTGGCTCAGGCACGGCCACGGGGAGGGGAAGGGGATCACAGAAATTGCTTTTCTAACAGCTACAAAGCGAAGATGCTGGGCCACCAGAGACGGTGGTAGGAGCCAAACACCATCTGTTCTCTCCCAGGAACTCTTTTGTTAGTGGAGAAATGAGCTACAAGGCTGATAACTCCGCAGTGCCGAGCTCATCTCCCAGACGATCAACGCGGCATTCACTCCCTGATAAATCTCCACGGACGCAGCTTTGCTGTTTCTCTCCCTCTCTTCCCGGTATTCTTTTCCCAGTGTTGCTCAGCTACATGTCCCCAAACCTCAGCTGATCCTCTCCAAAACACAGCCAGGTCAGGAGCTCCCTCTGCCACATCCCACTTAGCTTTGACACAAAATTAAGGAACTGAAAACTAAATTCTGCCCAAGAAGCCGGTCCCTCTGACCTCGGACCTGGCTCCGATCTTCCAGCCTGGCCCACTTGCAGGCTTTCAAACATTGCAGAGCTCACCTCGAGCCTGGCCCCAGACAGACCCACGGGCCCGAGCCTTTGGTGTCCCTGCCTAGCCCGGCATCTCCTCTGCACCTCCCCAGGTCCCCCTTAACCCTCCCCTAGAGCCCCAGGCTGCCTCGCTATTCGCTATTCGCACTGTCAGCATCCTGCTGGGACCCTCCGCACCCATCCCCATCCTGCCAGGATCCTCCGCACCCATCTCCATCCTGCTCATCCTGCCGGGACCCTCCGCACCCACCCCGATCCTGCCGGGACCCTCCGCACCCACCCCCATCCTGCTGGGACCCTCCGCACCCATCTCCATCCTGCTCATCCTGCCCATCCCGGCTCCTGAGTCGGCACCGGGAGCACCCACGGGGCTCTGGGAGCTCGGGGGGGCCTGTAGGAGCCCGGGGGGGCTGTGGGAGCCTTGAGGGGCTGTGTGAGCCCGGAGGGCACCGCGGAGCCCCGGAGTGGAGCAGCACAAAGGCACAAAGGCACGTCCTGTCTGCCCCTGTCCCGCAGCAGAGGAAGCGGCTCGGGGGGGATCAGAGCCCGGCGGAGCGGGGCCCCGGGGCGCGGTTCGTGCGCTGGGTACGGTGACAATGACCCGAGGCAGCCCTCGGCCCAGCCCCACGGCAGGATTTCCCGTGCGCCCGGCCCCTCGGCGGCAGACAATGAACCGTCTGACAGCTGGAGACGGCTCTGCCTTCGCCCCTCTGCAGCCGCGGGTCCGAGGGACCTTCAGGAAGATCAAACAGGAAACTGGACAGAGAAAGAAAAAGGCAGTTCGTGCTCCAAAGTCCAAACTTTCATTCCTGACCTGGGAGGAAGATGCTGAAGTCAGGGTATTCAAATGCTTTCCCTGGCTCCCATGGGAATAGCAGGACACGGTGGACAGGCTGGTGCCACCTCGGGGGGCTGGTGACATCTCGGGGGAGGACTGGTGACATCTCGGGGAGGGGCTGGTGCCATCTTGGGGGCCTGGTGCCACCTCGGGGGGCTGGTGACATCTCGGGGGGCTGGTGACATCTCGGGGGGGGACTGGTGACATCTTGGGGAGGGGCTGGTGCCATCTTGGGGGCCTGGTGCCACCTCAAGGTCTGGTCCTGCTGGCACGTGCTCCCACCTGACAGAGTTATCCCACTTTAAACTCCTTCCCTGCCCCGTTTGCCTGCATCCCCATGGACATGGCTCTTTATTTTGGGCCGATGCTCTGGCTGGCAACCTGCCACTGTATTTCAGGAGTGATCTCCCATGACATGTGGGGAGCACCACAGCCAGGGTCTCTCTTTGCCAGATGGATTTTGAAAGTCTCAAGCACCTGTGGCTTCCTTACACCGTGAGCCTCCTCAGAGCCTGCAGTCCCCTGTGGCAGCAAGCATCCACACCAGATGTGTCCTCAGCTCTGCTCTGCTGTGTGCATGGCTTCTTCCAAGGGGCTCTGACTGGTAAAAGTGCCAGAAGTTTCTGTTTCTCTCCTGTTGCTCACCAGCCGTGATTTACTTACTGTAACTGGCTATCCGTTATGTCCCACACTACATTATTAACTTGGTGATCGTACATTTAGCAGAGGATTTATGAGAAATGAGGAGGCATTCATTATCAGTAACACCACAGACTTTACTCTTATATGGTCTCCGTGCTCAGAGTGGTGCTGGCTCAGCCTGAGCTCGCCCAGCTCCAGCCATTCCCCAGCAGCAGGAATGGGCTGCTCTCCACAGTTTGGGGGTGCATTCCCCTCACTTAGGCCAGTCCTTACTTTTTTCCCCATTAAAATATTTTCTGATGGAATTCTAACTGGCTTAATTGTGTAGTCATGCCTTCTGCTGTCTGAAAACCAGTATGTTTTTCCTGTTTTCAGGCAGGGAGCTGTGTGAGGATTGTCTGAGATGTATCTGTGCTTCCCAGCAACAGAAATGCCCCTAAGATACCCTCCTTATCCTGAACCTCTGAGCTGAGGACGAGTACCTGCCCTGTCCTGTATCTCTGAAAAGAGGGCCACAGGAGGAGTCACAGGGACACAGATGGCCAAGTTAAGCTCTTGGGGGTTTTGTGAGCAAAGCATCCTGCCGTGAGATTTGGACAAGTGTTCCCAGCTGTTCTATTAAAGAAACAACAACCACAGAAAAACCCAAGCAACAGCCAAACAAACAGAAATCTCAGGTGGAGTCCCAGAGGCACACAAGGCCCAGTGGAGAGAGGCTGTGGGCAGGTTGGAGCCAGGTCACACGAGCTGGATGTCTGACAACCTCCCAGGAATTTGGGTTCCAAGAGCAACACAATGAAGCAGCTCCTCCCTGACCTTAGAGCCATGCCACAGCTGGCTCTGCAGAGCACTCCACCTCAGAAACCTTTCCATCTTGGAAAGGTTTCCCAGCAGACAGTGGCATTTCTGGCTCCTGAGAGGGGCTGAGGCTCCCCAGCTTCAGGCTGGTGGCAGCTGGGAAGGCTGAGAGGAGCCAGAGCTCCAGACTATGGGAGCCAGGGAAAGGATGGGAAGAGCAGAGATAGCTGGAGGCTCCTGGACATTTCCCATTCTTAGGTTTTCACTGAATGACCTGAAGACAAAGCAAATATCAATATCTATATCTATATCTATATCTATATCTATATCTATGTATCATCTATATCTATATCCATATCATCTATATACATCAATATTGATATAATCTATATCTATATCTATATCTATATATCTATATCTGTATCACCTATCTATATCTATGTCTAATATATATACTATATCTATATTAGATATCATATCCTATATTATATTTTACATATTATTATATTTTACATAGTATATATTTTGCATGTTATATTTTATGTATTATTATATACTATATTATAATATATCTATATATAATCTGTGAGTTTATATCGCACAGGTATCACAGGATATTCTGAGTCTCAGTTTCTGAATGACCCCCGCCCCTCCGGGAGGGTCTGGGCAGCACCGATGCTCCGCGGGGGCTGCAGCATCCTCTGAGCCCAAATGGGTGTTACAGCCGGTGCGGGCTTTGGCAGCAGCGAGCGGAGGGAAAGCTATGCAAGACATGCCCCGGGGAACTGCCAGGCATCCCGGATTACCTTCTTTGGAGCGGTTTTGGAGGTTACACTGAGGCAAAGCCAGTCCTCTGCACGCGTTCGTGGTGCAGCCGCAGCCTCCCTCCGCTCCCCGGCCGGACCGGGGCTGCCCCGGTACCAGAGCCCCTCGCAGGCAGAGCACCCCGAGCCCGGGGGAAGCAGAGCACGATTAGAGATGCGGCTGCGCCTCTCTGCAGACGGTGGGGATGGGAATTAATCCTCCCATTAACGGGTGAAATGGAGCGTTTGCGTCTCACAAAGCAATTACACAATAATAGCAGGAGAACGATGATAGAAATCACATCTTCTCTGAAGTTGCTCTCCAATCCAACACATGAATAATTCCTCCCAGGCATTACTGGGAAAGCAGTATTAAAAGACCCATATAAACAAAAATTACTGGAAAAAAACAGACGAGGCATGCTTCATCGCTCTGTCAGAGCCAAGCACAACTAAATTTATACAAAGTGGGCAGAGAAGCTAGAGGGGGCAAAGACATTTGTTCCTGCTCTGTGCGAGATGAGCTCACAAGGAATGCGTGCTTGATCTTGGCAGCTTTCTGATGTCTTACTCCTAAAGCATCAGCTTTAGTCTCGGTTTCCATGGCAGATACTTTTCTGAGCTTGTGTCTTCCACAGATATTGCTAATTTATGCTGTCAGCCACATCTCTGCAAACACCTGCGGAGTGATTCCATGTGCAGTGGGAGTGGTGAGAATAAAGGCGCACGTGAACCTGCCTCAGCTCTTGTTTTTTGACCAGGGGACACAAAAGGGTTTGTTTTATTCAGCCACAAGATCTTGTCCGATCTTCTGGCACTGAATTTTGCCCCAAGTACTCTGACACTGTGTTACCTGTCCCATGAAGCAAAGCACTTCCAGCATTTCATACAGACACGAGTTTTTCCCCCCAGTGCTTGGGGCAGCTCTGAGCAGGAAGGATTGGGCAGTACATGTGGCCCTGCTTCCTTCTGCTGCCCCATCACTTTCATGTTAGCAGAGTTCATAAACCACGAGATCTTTCCCAGGCACAGATCCAGCCACACCAAAACTGTCCTGTTTTCAGGGTGGATTTATCAGCCCTGCAAATGTTGAACAAGCAGCTGATGAATTGGTCTCACCAATTTGGCAAGACCATGGCAAGGTGAAGAGCTGCATGTCTGGCTGGTGGAAGAAGAATGCCAGGAATTTGCAAAGCTGTTGTTTATACACCGAAACACGGAACATCCAGCACATACAAAAGCAATTGTGAAAAACTTGTAAAAAGTAACTTGAACAATGGAAGAACCACAGGAAGCAATGGCACGTGCAGAGAGAGCTCATGTAGGAGCAAAGTCCTGGCAGCAGTGGGGAAACCCATGTCCTGGCAGGATGGGGTGACTGCAGGGTTCAGGGCTGTTTCAGGATGTGCCCAGCAGCACCAGTGGGTGAGTCCCAAGTCTCAGGTAAGAAAGTGGCCAGACACTGAAATGAGACATTTCCTAAGGACAGAAGCCTGGCAAGTCCTGGCCAGCTGGAAAAGTTGATCTGAGCCCAGACAGAGCTGGGCTTGCCACATTCTGGGTCTGCTCACACTTCACCTGGTGAGCAACAACTCACAGGTAATCCCCTTCTCTATTCTGAGCCAGCACAAACATCTACACATGGGCGGGGCATCAGGTGTGCTCACCTCTTCACTGGCTCCCACTGACTACTGCAGAGGGGTGCATGGCTCAGACATGTCCCCTCCCTCCATCCAAACAAACTGAATATGGAATAATGTGGAATAAAAAGCAAGCAGGTGATGTTTCTTTAGTCTGTTCCTCAGTGTGGTCAGGGGTAATTTCTACAGCTCTCTGGTAAATAAGGGAAACCCCTGGTCCAAGTGGGATGGGGACAGAGGCTGTTCCTAGAGTCCTTCAGCAAGGGTGAGTAACAGGGTCAGCAGCAACAGTAAACAAGCTTCTGCTTTTCCAAACAGAGCCTCTGCAGCATCCGGCTGCTTTAAAACATTAACCAAAATACACTTATCTCTGGCTCCTGGCCTTAAGTGACTTTTGTACCCACAGCTATTCTGGGCCAGATTTGATTGTGTTCAGTAACACCAGGTGTCTAAGCCCAGCAGGATCAGTGGTGGTCAGAGCCAGCCCCTTGCCGGCAGCTGTGCCCTGTCCACTGTGTACCTCGAGTGAGAAGGGACCCACAGGGTCATCGAGTGGAGCCCTCTGCTCCTCACAGGAGCCCAAACTAATACATATGTCTAGGAGAGAGTCCTCCCAGCCCAAGGGCTTGTCTTTGGCCAAGGGTGGTGTGGAGAGCACAGACTCTTTTGGAGCAGAGGTGATTTTTCTTTCCAGCACTAATGAGCATGAAATGTAAGGAAAAGGACACTGGATGCAGGAGCAGGGCAGCAAACGGAGTTTTCTCACTCCCCCTGAGACCATTGCCACGTGCAGCTGGGCAGCTGAGAGTGTAACACTCAGGGAAGTCACCTCAAAGGAGGTTGTGGATCACCTGCCTTTGGGACAGCAATTGTAGAAACTGTGTGACTGAAGATGAGCTGCATCTGCTGGGAAGCAGCAGAAAGGAGCCCATGCCCAGACAGCAGCAGGTTTGCAGTGTTTGCAGTGGAGACAGAGCCAAGTTCTTGGCTGTTTGCTCAGGCTCCAGCCTCTTGCTAGCTCTGCAGCAGTTCTCACCTGGAGTTTTACCTGTTTATGACACCATACATTGTGCATGCAGTGCTTCTCATCCGCAGCAAGGGCAGGAGCGGAGTTTGGGCTGTGCTGCCTTAGCCCCACAGCGATGGTTGAAGCCCATTCTCTGGTGGGTCCAAAAAAAGCCATTTCCGTTGCAGAAGCAGAGAGAGAACTTTTCATCTCGTCCGCACGACAGGAAAGTTGGCAACTTAAATGTTAAACTTGCCTGTGACTGTTGGGTGTTGACATCACCGTGATCTCACCACTGTAACCGGAGCCCTCCAGCTTTTCCTCCAGCCTGCCTTTAAATACCAGTGCTGGAGTCAGCACAGCACCCTTCCCTCCGAGTGGAGCCCAGGGCAGAGCTGCAGCACCCACATAGATGAAAGCAAAGACAAGCTCCAGCACTGCAGCCATGTCCACGTCACTGCGAGTGAGCCCCTCGGTCCATGGATACCGCTTCGACACGGCCCTGCGCAAGAAAGCCGCGGCCAACATCTTTGAAAGCATCAACGAGGCATCCCTGCAGAAACTCTTCAAAAACTCCGGGGACAAGAAAGCGGAGGAGAGAGCCAAGATCATCCTTGCCACCGACCAGGACACGGAGGAAAAAACGAGAGCGCTAATGGCACTAAAGCAGAGGAGGAAAGATAAACTGCTGCAGTTTCTGACATTTCGGAAATACTCCATTAAAGTTCACTGAACTGGCGGAGGGAGCAGAAATGGAGAACATTTTGTGACGGGACTGCTTGTGAACCTCCTACCACACTCAGCATGCTGCGCTGCCCCGTGGGCCTGGGCACCTGACAGTCCACGCACGGGGGTTCCAGCCCCACCACGAAGCGTGAACCAACAGCGGCATCGCCCTGGGCGGCAGCACCGCTGCCCACGGCAGCACTGGTGCCTACAGCACACATCAGTGTGGACAGCAGCACCGGTGCCCACGGCAGCACTGGTGCCCACAGCAGCACTGGTGCCCACAGCACATCGGTGTGGGCACCAGAATTGGTTCCCATGGCAGCACCGGTGTGGACAGCAGGATCAGTGCCCATGGCACATCAGTGTGGACAGCAGCACCAGGAGCAGTGCCCATGGCCCATCAGTGTGTCCAGCAGTCGGGTGGCCACAGGCTCGCAGACAGAGAGAGAGCGGCTCCCAGCAGGAAGCAGATGAGCTCCTCTGGGCAGCAGTGGGAGTGAGCTGGGGGAACCCCCACGCCCGGCTGTGACTCGGGACCTTCTGACAGGCTTGGTGCTCATGGACTTGACCCGGGCTTTGCCTTTCCAGCCTCGTTCCCTCAAAGCCTGGGCCCGTGCAGAGCCCTGGGGCTGGGGCTGGTGGAGGCTCTGCTGGTCACGGCTCCATTGCAATGTTAAATGGTTGCAATGTTAAATGCACCCAGCTGCACAGCGTGGTGCAGTGCGTTCAGCCCTCCGGGAACGCTCCAGAGGCACTCTGCACAGCTGTGCCTTTCCTTCCCGAGCTGTATGTCTGCAGGGAAAGTCGTTTGCACAGAAGCAATAATAATGACAGACTTCCCTGAATTTACTGTGAAGTTCCCCAGTATTGTGTTCACTAACACTAAAAATCTGAATATAATAACAACAGTTCTTCTCTGTATAGGTTACAGTCACTATTAGATGAGTACTTACTTCATGGCAATGTTTTATGACAATGTTATTATATCGACTATAATTTATTGCATACAGTGATGTGAAAACCAATAAATTATGAAGTAAATATAAATTATCTTGTCTGAAATGCTCAGTTCTCCTGCAGCGGTGGGGTTAGACATTTTTTGTCATTTCACAGAAACTCGGTTCAGGAGCAGACTACCTGCACCTCTCCCTCATTGCCCAGGTATGGCTTTGGCAGTTCTCAGGATGTGGAGCAGCCCCTGGCTCCCCCACCATCCCACCTGGCAGCATCATGTTGGCCCACAGTTGCTATGGCAACCATGCCTTCCCCCCCCCCCCCCCCGAAAGGTCTCACCAAATTTATTGTTAATCAACTCCAATGTCAGTTTCCTCTCTATAACAAAGGAGAATAACATCTTCTGCAATGAGGAGAGAAAAGTATAGAAAATGGTGGTTCTGGGCCAGGGTGGGCAGCATGGCTCGTCAGCCTTTGACATTTCCGCAGAGCAGAGAAGGAACCTGGGCTTGGCTCCTCATCACCCAAAGAATCAGAAGTAAGTTATGAAGCTTTGGCAGCAGAACTGGACTGGTTTCCTGCAGGTTGTGCTGTACTATCACGATAGATGATGCTGAAAATACTTAAAAATAGCAAAGACTGGTTATTTATAAGTCTGTCCTCTAATAACCTGATGGTTTAGATAAAAACATTCCCATGACTCTGCTTACAGCAACAAAGATAAAATAGCTTGGAAGAGTGATAGTCCAGCTACAGTTTTTTGCCTACAGTAAGAACTCCAAATTGCCAATAAGTCAGGGAGACTGGAAATAATCTTTTAAGTCACCTAATAGAATGGACAATTATAATTATTTATAGCTGGAGCGGGATGCACAGTGATTTCCCCTCCCTGGAAGAGCAGACAGTAAACTGTTTTGGGATGAGCCTGTTTGAAAGAGCTTCCAAAGGCTTTTCAGAACTGTCCTTGCTCAGAAAAATCTGTCTCAGAGCAGGTTTGCTCCAGAGGACGTTGCCAGTTTTCCAGCATTGGACCTCTTCCCACACTGGCTGCAGCTGCTGCACCATTCATGACACATCCCCAGAAACCATACCCAGCGACAAAAACTGCCTCGGATGGGCTGCTTCCAAAAAAGGCCAAACAGGGCCACTCAGAGCCTGCCCACAGCCCAGCCCTGCTTCACCCAGCTGCTCTGGGCCCTGGGGATGCCACACAGCTGCTCCTGCTCTGCTGGGTGATCCCATCAGAGCAGCTCCTTGTGACAAACACCACACAAAGGGCACGGAGCCCCCAAGCCCACCTGCCTCTGGGGCCTGTTACCTGCCAGGACCCGACCAGGCTGTGCTAAGGATGCTCTGAGAACACCCTGCAGGGACCAGATCAGCTCTTCCCCATCCTGCTGCCTCCCTGGCCCTGCTGCTGGGGCTGTGCTCCCTGCCCTGCACCACTGGGGTGTCCACAGCGCACCCCCCATGCTGGATATGGCAGAGCCTTGTCACTCTGTGGGTCCCCGACACCAAACCCAGCTCCCCAGTGCCACCAAAGACCTGGGCAGCCTGGGCTATCAATTGCCAACAGCCTTTCCTTGAAAGAAGGAAGCAAATCTGGCAGAAGCCATGCTTGTGGCAGACTGAAATCAACACCCGCTGAAGTGGTTGCTGCTGGCATGTCCTTGGATTGCCCAGACAATCCTGCTCACAACATTTGCATAACATGATTGATAACATCCGCTGACATGGGGATTTTATAGTCCCTCTTGTCTCATTACACTGAAATCATTCGCCCTGATAAATAAAGGCCCCTTACTAAGAAGTTATGCGATTTTTGGATATTTACAGTGAAAAAAGGCAATTTTCCTTGGCTGTAGCCTGTCTGCTGCTTTGGCAGGTTTGTGCTCTGGGAATGTTGAGCAGTGGGCTCAACAAAAACTGCAATGAATCCTCATGGAACGCGGGCCACAGAGAGTTTGATGTACAAATGTGCAACCATGCCAGGGCCCGTGCACACATTGTGCTGCTGCTCTGCTTGCCTCCAGGGCTGCACCTGGGCAGCTCCGAGCACCTGCACCCAGCCTTGGTGGTCTGGTGTTTGTACAGCCCGTGTGTCAGGGAGGGCACTGCCACTGAGGTGCCCGGGCTGTGCTGTGCCCGGGAGGTCTGTGCCGAGAGGCGTGGGAGGGCAGGTCACCCCTCAGTGCTGTCACCTGTCAGTGCTGTCCCCCTCAGTGCTGTCACCCCTCAGTGCTGTCACCTGTCAGCGCTGTCACCCCTCAGTGTTCCACTCAGCTCTGTCACCCCCCAGCACTGTCACCCTCAGCACTGTCACCCTCAGCACTTTCACCCCTCAGTGCTGTCCCACTCAGCGCTGTCACTCTCAGCGCTGTCACCCCCCCATCACTATCATCCCCCCTCACTATCATCCCCCAGCACTGTCACCCCCAGCCCTGTCACCCCATCCCTGTCACCCCCAGCACTGTCAGCCGGCAGGCCCGGCCCTTCCTGAGCTCCCGGGGCCTCAGGCCCGGCGCCTGTGGCGGCGCTCGGGGCCGGCCCAGCCGCGCTCCGGCCTGACGCGGGGCCCATTGTCAGCGTCCCCACACAACAAACAGAGGAAAAGGCCGTCCAAGGCATTTCCTCCCTCCAGGAGCCGGGCGTTTCCATTAATTCTTCTCCATGACTCAAGCTGGCTGTACTGGGTGTCCCCTGGCCCAGCATCCTGAGGAACATGTATCTGAACAGCTAATTTTATCCAGCTGGTCTGACGCCCTGGGAGGGTGCTGGTGGTTCCCCACTACCGCTGCTGGCTGGGGAGAAGCCACAGAGAGAGAGAGGACAGTAACTAAAGAGGAGACTTTCGGCAGAAGCTCTGGCTTAAAAGACTGGGGAAGGTGGGGAAAACCCAGAGCAAAAGAGGTGTCAGTGACAGCAGACCACACAGAGGTCCCACCCTCATCAAACACCCATCCCCAAAAATGGGGAAATAAAAAGATGGGGTCGGAACAAGTCAACAGCCCGGCTCAGCCTGAGCACAATGTTCAGGAGGAGATGAGGATGTTCCCCAGTGCCTGAACACCCAGTACCGTGACCTTCAGTTTCTGGTGAAATCCAGCACACAAGGCACAGGGCAGAGTCCACAGCGGCGCTGGGCCAGCCCTCAGCCGGCCGTGTTTGTGTGTGGGGAGACAGGGCACTCCAGTCAACAGCAACACCTCCCTGGCACCTTCCCTTCCACACCGTGGAGCAACTGGCAAGTTAAAAATTAACCACTGAACTGAGCTTCTGCTCTGCTTCACCCGGAGGGACAGACTCTGCTTGGCAAAGCAGCAGAGCAGCAGCCTGGGTGCCCCTGGCACTGGCACAGGGGGTGCCTCGTGCTTGTGGAAACAGTCACAGATGAAGCATAATTCATCTGCAGCTGCCGAGGGAAACCTCTGCTCTAAAGCAGGTTAAATGTGAGTGACAAGCTGTAAAAGCATGAGATTTGTGGATGTGCTAGTGTGGTTTCCACAGAAAAGAGCTGGTCTGGGGTTGCAAGGCACGAATGACTCACATGCAGCAAAATGATGCTCCAGTGTCACTTTGAAGGGACGGACAAGGCTATTTATGAGAAGAAAAGCCTCTAAAATACTGCAGGCAACAGGAGATGGCACAGTTACCATTTATCTTTGCTAAAAACCAAAAGCTGGGCCGTGACCAGAATCTTAATAGGCAGTCCTGAAGAAAGCCCTATTGCCGGGGAACTGTGCCCTGTCCTGTGGCACAGCAGCAGCGTGCTCTGCCGTGGGAAGCAGTGACATTTTCTGGTTCTGGCTCCCCGGGAGGTGCCCGGACAGTGAATCAGAGCTCAGCTCCCACGCGAAGGGAGCATCACCGGACCCGTCACCGTGCCGGTCACCGGCCAATCCTCTGAGCCTCTGCCGGGGCTCCGCAGCCTCCTCCGCGGAAAACACGCTTCTTGCAGTGGCCGAGCCCTGCCCCAGGCGGGTGACTGATTCATTCCAGAGCCATCATTTCCCAAAACACCCGCCCGGGAACGGCGTGCAGCAGTTCTCCCGCGGAGGGAGCCCTGCCTGCTCCCTGCCTGCTCGCAATACTCCTGCCCGATCCTGCTGGGATCCGGGACACATCACTCCGGGGAAGGAATCCCCAGGGGTGGCAGTGTGAAAGCTGCTGCTTTCCCACATCATCAGAAAATCCCGTTTTTAAAACACTCAAATGCATGAAAAAAGTGGATTTCCATTGTCTTTGCAAAGTAGAGATGCCTTAATGCCTCAAGGAATTAAGGAAAATAAAAGTACTTTCTCCACCTGCTGTTGTTTCTGCTCGGACCATAATGGAAAGGGAAGAGAAAACTGCCATATTGTGCTTCCCAGACTGGCCATATTCCAGCTAGGCTCTGTTTAAAATTCACCTGCCATCCCAAATGCTGAAAATATTCCAATCCAGACGTGGTTCTTTCTCCCCCTTTTCCTGAATGGTAAAGTACAAGACACAATTTTTCCATTTAGAAATCTGCCTGGGAGCCATCAGACCCTTCTCTTCCACCAGGCTTTCTGTGAGGCTCTGATTTGCACCCTCACCCTGGTACCATTTTCTGAGCCAGTTTGCAGGATGGAAGCATAGGCTGCCAGAGAGGACAAGGACAAATGTACAACTAAAAGGCAAATTGAAACCTTGAGCAGAGTGCAGCCCATGGAAATATTCCAGGTGACTTGAAGGATTTTATATAGAAGTAAAAGACCTTTAATGTATTATGCAGAGAGTGCTGCCCAAACACATGCTGCTTTTATCCTGACTCAAACAATAAATGTCTTCCTAAACACTGAATGTTGTAGCTACAAAAAAAGTATGCAAAAACACGTTATGAGGTTGGAGAGACATTTCCCAGAGGCAAGGAGCAGGCACACCTTGGGGGCTGCCTGAGAAGCTGCCCCAGGGTCCCTGGGACTGGGACACCCCGGGTTTGCAGTGGTCAGTCCCTGCCTGTGCCCTTAAACTCAGCAAACCCCACCAATGCACTGCCATACACGTCCCCTGACTCCCAGGAGAGCTCGTGACATAAACCCCTCACACACTTGATTGCAGAGCTTACAGTTTGCCATAAGCAAATAAATTAGGTATAATTTAATATTTGATTGTAAGATTTACTGTGCTACCCTTTATGGCTTCACAGGTGGATACCCAGTAATTGAGCAAAAGGAAGAGCCCCATTAATTCTCAGCAGTGTGGACGGGCTGGGGAAACCTGCTACACCTCCAGCCTGAACCCAGTCCCTGCTGGGGAAAACAAGGAAGCTGCTCCTGGCTTTAGGGGGACAATTCTTGCTCTTTGCCTGTAGCTGATGCCTGCAGCCCCACACCCATCACGGGGCAGAGCAGAGTTCAGAGTCTCCTCAGAGAACCCGGCCTGGTTTGGCACAAAACTCAGCCACTGTTACAGTGAAATTCAGCCTTGCTGTGACTTTGAAAACCTTTCATTCTGAATAATATAAACCAATTCCTGTAAGACATTAAAGCTCAGTCAGAACCTGAACTTGAAACAGTGCCCCAATATATTTCAGCAACTTCCCAGTGCTAGACTGCATCACACCGTTGCAGAAGCTGAAGGCTGGGGCTCACCTCCCTCCTTGCTTTCAGCTGTGTAGAGAAGGTTTTCCCTACTATAACATTAAAAAAATCAACCTTTTGTGTAGTGTTTTAGATGAAGCACTCCTCAAAGTTCTCTAATCATGTTGTCTGTCGGAACACTGCAATCTGTTGTTTAGTCAGCGTATCTGGGGCCTTCTCCAGGCTGGGTTCAAACACAGTCTGATTCCGCAAAGCCCCCATCCCATGGGAATTACATTTGCAGTGTGAGCTCTTCCCACACAGCTGTAGATAAAAGTCTGCAGGTGTCAGTGCCAGGGAAAAGCTAATAAAAGAACTCCATTTTGGATTCTTTTTTCGGGGTCTGGCTAGTTCAGGTATTGAGTCCCAAATGCTGTCCCTTGTCACTTTGGGCCAATTCTTGGTTTAACCTTGAGCGGTTGCAGGGACTTTTCTCAGAAACATCTCACTTCAACCAACCAAACAAGCCTTTCTGGCAGGTAGTGCCCTTCCCCTGCTTCAGGCTGAGCTCTGACCAGGAAATTATCTTCATCTGCAGAAAACACCACCGAGGCTGGCCTGGCCTCAGCCTCACACACCCCTCAGATGAGCAAATCCCATCCACCCGAGCAGGATTTCAGGTTAAACATCAGCCGAGTGCTGGGAGCTGCACAGCATGGCAGAGTACTGCCAGCAGTTCCACATTTCAACATCATCTATATAAATTTTCCCTTATTTAGTAAAGCAAGAGATTGAGCAGGAGCTTCAAGCTCACCCCTGGGGGCTTCTTGAGCCCACAAAATCTGTACCCAGACAGATCCACTGCTGAGACATGGGTCTCAGACCCTGGGACTTCTGCACCCACTCTCCACTCATTTTCTCTTTTAATTATTTTCCAAGCCACTGTAAACACAATCAAAACAACCACCAAATTAAATCTTCAGCCTTTTAAAAGAGATATTTGAAGCGGTCAGTGATTTGTGAATGCAGAGTGCCTTATGTTGCTGTCCAAGTCTGTTGCAGTACATTTAGACCATGGAAAGGTTCCACAAAAGCCCTGATGGCTTTCTAGCACCCCCAGCTCTTAGAGGAAACAGGGTGCTTCTGCTAGATCACTTCATGGGGGTTTAATCTTCTTTTGACAGTTAAAAAATTATTTAGGGAAAAATCTTGTTTGGAAAAGTAAATACTATTTCCCCCTGGATTTGCACAAGAGCTCAGCAGGGCTGGCTGATGCTTGAGGGTTCCCCCCTTCTTGTTAAACAGTTTTATCTCTTATTTCATAATACACACACACACACACACACACACACACACACACACACACACACACACACACACACACATATATATATATGCTAATTTATTTTTAAATTTTGTTCTGTTTTTCTAACACAACCAAGCTAACTCTGCACTTTGGCAGCTTGTGCTGGTGCCGCCCTCCTGTGGCTGCAGAACCGCTCAAGCTGGAACAAAACCAGCTCAAAATTCTGATGAAATGCCACTGAGTCACCAAACAGGTAACACCATGGTAAGGTGGGCATGGACAGCCTGGACACACTGACCAGTCCCAGTAACTCCCACCAAGGGCTGTTGGCTCTCCAAAGTTCACCCATGCCAGCAGCTTTCCATGACAGGAGGTTTGGGATAAATGCTTCACCCCAGTGAGTCACCAGCTTCCACCCCATGCTCCAGGTTTCCTCTGTGTGCTGTGGTAACAGCAACAGCCACACATTTTGTGGGGTGTTTCAAATGCTAACCCCCTTTGCTGAAGCAGCAACACTCGGGAGCCCAGGCTCAGCGTGGAAAAGCACCAGGAGCAGATGCCAGGGTGGGCAGAGCCCCCCAGCCCCAGCACAGCCCCAGCAGTGAGTGCAGGGATGCCAGCAAGGGGCAGGTGCTGCTGCCACACCTGGGCGTGGGGCCAAGGCCACGGCGCTGGTGACGCAGCTGCCAGCTGCAGAACGGGAAATGCAGGTGGAGGCCACGGGGAAGGACAAGTGACAGCACTGCCAGGGCTGGGGAGGCTGTGAGACCACACCGGGGAGAGCTGCTGGCAGCCCACCTCCACCTGCCCCTCGCCATGCCAGGGCTTGCAATCTCTGCAGCAGTGTCTGAGGAGCAACACCTGTGTGCCACAGAACCCATGTGTGTATGCCACAGAACCTGTGCGTGTGTGCCACAGCACCTGTGTGTGTGTGCCACAGCACCTGTGTGTGTGCCACAGCACCTGTGTGTGTGTGCCACAGCACCTGCGTGTGTGCCACAGAACCTGTGTGTGTGCCACAGCACCTGTGTGTGTGTTCCACAGAACCTGTGTGTGTCACAGAACCTGTGTGTGTGTCACAGAACCTGTGTGTGTGCCACAGAACCTGTGTGTGCCATAGAACCCGTGTGTGTGTGCTACAGAACCCTTTTGTGTCACACCCCGTGTGTGTTCCGCAGAACCCGTGTGTCCCACAGAACCACTGTGTTCTGCAGAACCTGAGTGTTCCGCAGAACCCCTGTGTGTCACACCCATGTGTGTCACACCCTCCGTGTGTGTCACACCCCCTGTGTCACACCCCGTGTGCCAGGTTCGGCTCCTCTCTGTCTCCGTCTCCCCAGGCCCCACGCTGCTGTGCGCTGTCTGACGAGGGCAGTGACGCAGGTGCATTGTGACTCTAAAACCCCAAATACACAGGAACCCGCTGGATCAATCAGCAGCCCAGCACAGGAATCCTCTCCCTGCATTGCTGAGGATTGTCCAGGGCCAGCATTCCGACAATGTTGGACACGTGCTGCACCACCCTCGTCCCCGCTGCCAGCAGCAGCAGTGAGCTCCCACCAGAAGCTCCCAGAAACGAGCGTCCCTCTGAGCGTGCTGAGCTGTGAGGGGCTGCCACTGCATCAACAGAGCCCAGGAATTTAATTCTGGGGGAATCCAGAATTAAAGCACCTTTAATTCACCAACAGGGATATGTCAAAGCCTCCCTTAATTGTGATAAATCCCATTCCTTCCTCTGAGAAGGTGACATTTCATGGCAAATAGTCCCAAGAAATTGAGTGGAACGAGGAAGAGTTTCCTGTTTTGTAAGTGATTTCCTGTGATGACAAAGCCCAGCATGGGAGCAGTTGGCTGCATGGCTGGTGCTCAGGTTTTTAGGTCTTTGTTGTTCCCAGGCAGACAGATGGAATTTGTCACAAGAAACTAATCAGGGACACTGAGACCTAGTTGCATTTACAGGGATAAAATCTCAGTCTGAGGAGTCATCAGAAACCTGCCTCTCACAAGCATGCTGCCTGGTAAGCCACAGACCATTTCCCAGGCAAACCATTCCTTTGGAGCCTGGCAGAAGGGACAGAGGAAGTCATTACCTGAGTCTGTCCCTGCTCCCAGAGCAAAGAGGAGCTCTGGCAGCCCAGGCTGGGGCACTTGGGAGAGGGCCAGAAGGAGCAGTCAAGGAACTTAACCTTTGAACCATCCCTCAGAGGCACACACATCCCCCAGATCTTCCAGTTTGGAGGCCAGGTTGAAAATCTCCTTTCTTCCCCACAGAGGGGACAAAGCTTCCAGGACCCCCCCAAGCACCCAGCAGCCAAAATGAACTTCCAAGGCAGCCCAGCCCTGGGGTGCAGTGCTGGGATCTTCCATTGGGATACAGACTGGGGGCTCTGCTCCTTCCAGGCACTCCACATTCCAGCTGAGGGGCTGCCAGCCCAGCACCCAGTCGCCTTCAGGGAGCATCTTTGGAGCTCTGATAGGTGGAATGGCAAACAGCAAAGTGCTGAGCCAGCTGGGAACAAGCTGTTCACTGGCCCCTGAGTGTCTCTCTCTCCCAGCAATGTTTTAATTCCAGCTCAAACTGCCAAGAAAAGGAGCTCCTTAATCAGCAAAGCCTGAGGAAGGGCAGCTCCTGTTCCTGCCTGCCGTGGCAGGGTGTCCCTGTGGCTGCACTATCTCTGGCCACCACCCTTCCTTCCCCTGCAGCCGTCGTGCTTGTGGCCATGCTGGTGCCAACCCTGCAAAAATCCCTTCCCACCTCCTCACAAAGGCCAGCACACACCAAATCTGCCACATCCTGCTGCAGCCCTTGGTCTCCCCAGGAAGAGGGGATGCTTTGGTGGACCTGAGAATGTCCCACAAGAGATGCAAATTCCCCTGACTCCTGCTTTTCCAGAAAACTCAGCCTTTGTGCATTCCAGTGCATTCCAGACAGAGGGTTGATCTCCCCCAGCTGTGCTCTGCCATTTCTCTGATGTTCCCATTATCCCCTCTGCAGCACCCAGCAAATTCTGCCTTGTACCAAAAGCCATTTCTGTCAAATTGAGTTAAAAGGAAGCAGTGAAAAACTAAAAACTCTGTATCAAATCCTGCCACCTGGAAAATCAGCAGAGAAATATAATTTTGTGGTCTTTCAAATTAAATCAGATTCTGGGCACTCTGCTGTTGGTTTTATCCCATGCTGAGTGGAATAGCTCTGTTCAACCATGACTAGGTTTAGGCACGTTCAGTTCATGGCAAAGCAGGTCCAGTTCAGAGATCCTGCTTTTAATTGTACCCTCAATTTTTAAAAATTGTATAATTTGCCTCATTTGTTCTGCATTAATGAGGTCTTAGCAGGAGGTGGCTTAACGACAGAGCAGCTCCTGCCACCACAGAGAGCGGAGGTTGGGGGTTTGCACGGGGGTGCCAATGTCTATCTGTGATTTGTGCAGCCTTCCCCTGCCCTGGAGCTGCACCAGCCATGGATCCAGCACCCACCTCCCACTCAGGAGCAGCCCTGCTCCCTGGCACTGCTCAGGTTTCTCACTCAGGCTGAGGACCTGTGAATGCTGGTTGTGCTGGGTTCCCTGAGTTCCCTGAGCTCTCCCCGGGCTGCTGCTCTCCATGCTCAGGAGCAGTCACTCCCACCTGTCTTTGATGTTTTGTAGAACACTGGCCTGCACACGATTCTGTGTCCCCCTATTCTCCTTTCAGCATATCAAGTACAAGTCTCTCTGTACTTTGCTTTATTCTGCTTTTTATCCCTGATTGCTTTTCACAGGCGAAGTCCAGAACGTCACATCTGATCTTCCCTCGTTTCCCTGCAGCTTTCCTGGGGAAGCTTAGACCAGTTGCATTAGAAGAAAGAAGAGTGATTGAAAGTGTGAGGGTGCTGAGCCCTCACCCAGGGCTCCTTCTCCCTCAGTCTCTGAGGCCAGAGGTGCTGGGAGCACTCGGGCTCCAGCAGCCAGGGACAGAACTGAGCACCTCACCTGTGCTGGCTGCACCTCCCAGGGCTGGTGCTGCCAGTGCTCACCTCCCCCTTTTCAGGCCTTCTTTCCCTGTAACACTTCCAAAAGGGCAAACACCTGCAATTCTCTCCTTTCAGTGTGATCCTGAGTGCTCTCCAGTGAACTGCTGCTGTTCCCTGAAGGAATTACAGCCTCGAATTCAGTAATTATGGGCTGGATCCATCCCTGCTTAACGAGCTTTCTCTGCAGAGAAATAACAAAGCTGTCTGAAGAAAACTTACCCGTGGCTGCTGAGATTTAGGGGTGAGAACTTTTCAAGTTTTACGTTTAACAAGTTCTAAGATCATGAGATGTTCCTCTTCTTTTCCTGCCCTTGGGAGGAGCGGGGCTGCTCACATTCCAGCAGGGCTCCGGCTCTGCTGACCTCTGCAGGCAGTGAAGCGAGGCTACAAAGATGACATCGATGACAACAGCTATTTTCAGAGAAAACCAGAAATCACATCTTTTTCATTTCTTCATATGAAAAACCCCAAACAAACAAGAGTAAACATGAACGGGGTGGTTCATTCTGAGAAGCTTTTCTGGTATCAAGAAATATGATCTTACACAATATGGTGTTTTGGTTTGGTTTCTCTCTTGTTTTCCTAATTTACGACGTGTTTTAGCATCTCTGGAAAATATCCCTCAGGCTGCCAATGGCAACAGGACCTAGAGTGGTGATTTAGCATGAGAGAATATGTTTTCTTACCCCATTTTCTCACACCCTTCCCTTTTGCTGTGATGTCATTAAACCATTTAGGTTTAAGAGGGAGAGGCTGCATCTCCATCCCCTCCCTCTGGTGGTGGCCGTGCAGCTGTCCTCTCACAGATCAGTGCTGTCTTTCAGCACCTTCTGCCTCTTCTGGCACCTCACGGGGATCCAGTCCCTCCTGGGGGGCTGTGAGTGATCCCAGGAGCTGGCCCTGCGAAGAGGAGGAGGAGGAGGAGGGAAGCACTGCTCTGGGACACAGCACAGGTCCTATGCTTACCTGAAGGCATTTTGCATTTGAGGATGGTGACATTCCCCGAGTCTGCATGCTGATATCAGCCGGGTGGGCACTCACTGCTGCCCCAGAGATTCAACAGCCATCATCGGAATGAGTCCAAAGCAAAGGCTGTGGAGAAGCCAGCGACAATTCCTGCCAAGCAGCACAGCTGTACGGGCAGGAGGGAGCAGAGCTGCTGGGGGAGCAGCCGGGCTCAAATGGACCGTGGTAGGCGGGGAAGGGGAACTGAAAACTGCTCCTTTGACCCAAATCTGGCTCTCTTCCACGTGCAGGAAAGGCAGTTTGCACTGCTGATCCAGAAGATTAATCTATTGCTCCTCTCTGGACAGGTGTTGATGGATTGTTTGTGGAACTGCAGAATTTCCCCAGACCTGAGATGAAATCACATCTCCAGGAAATGTTTCACTCCTCATATAGAGGGCTGTCCAGAAAAGGCAGGTCCTCAGGAGCACGGCTTTGCCTGCAGCAGTTTGTTTTGTTCCCTTCAAGGAGACTCGAGAGGCCATTTCAAGGATCCAAAGGAGAGGACAGGGTCTGAACTCTCTCCATGGCCTTGAGTGATGTTACTGGCAGGAGGGAAGGAGGCAATACAGGAGACTCAGAGAGGTTACAAGCAGTTATCCAAAGGCATCAGACACCTCTGCCTGGATTTGGGGGAGATGTGGGAGCTGCCACCCTGGAGGCAGGACCCAGGGCACCCCCAGCCAGCCCCGCTGGGAAATTCGAGGGGAATCCTGGGGAGAGGAGGAGCAATCTCTGCCTCCAGAGAGCACAGCTGGAGGATCAGCTCCACCCCTGAGCTGTTTTTCATTTCCTCCATCCCTCTCCCACCCCTACAGGCACACAGCTGGGCACTGGGCAATGTGGGTGCACAGAGCAGCTCGTGACAGTATCAACCTCACCTGTCTTTAACTCCACAGTTTGAAAGCCAGACTCCACAACACTGCCACTTGGAGAATTTCTTACATGTCATCTAGTTTTAGTGCTATTCTATTTCACTTGTTACTTTACCTTAATAAATTTTTAGCACTCATTCAGTTTGCATTTCTCTCTTCACTTTCATCTGTTCCTGATATTTTATTTTTCCAATAAACTAAGTAATTTAATGGCCTTAATCCCAAGCCTCCTATTTAGAGGATGGATGTGGAGGCTGAAGAAAGAAGCTCCAATTTAAATCTGTCAGTCAAACATAACTCAATCTATCATCTTCTTTATATCTAAAACTGCTCCATGGGAAGGAAACCATGACTGGGATTCAGTTTAACTTTAAAATATCCAGTTTTACACCTTTCTAAGCTTGCTCATCTTCACACAGGCTGTTAAAAAATGGGAAAGTTATGCAGGCCTTGGACAACCCACAGTCACAACAGTTTAAGTCCAGAGGTGATTGCAGAGACTTTGAAGTGCCCAAGGGCACAGCCCTGATGCCATCACCATGGCACAGGCACTGCCATGCAGCTGTGCTGCTTTTCTGTTGTTTTTCTATTTCTGTACCTCTAAAAAAAGTCAAGGGAATTAAAGATACTGAAGATAACCACTTCTCTTTGTTACCTTCCCTGCCTGCTGACAGTCCCCAGATTTACCAGAGGCTGAAGCACAGACCCAGGCACACAGGGTAGGCTGGACAAGGAGCTCTGGAGTGAGGACTGAGCAGGGAATGCTGCTCCCTGTGGCTCCAGCTGCTTTGCTGGTTCTGGGTGGACAATGTTCACTTGGAATGATCAGCCCCAGGGGCAGCACCTGCAGATCCACCCACAAGTACAGCAGCCTCATCACAGCAGGTAATTAACTCATTAATTCATTAATTCATCGGGCCAGCGCTATCAGGCAGGAGCAGAAAATGTTCGACAAGACGGGCAGCACAAGAGCAGAGCTCCTGGAATCAATCATGTGAGACAGCAGCTAATTGCCAGGCATCATGCCTTCCCAATCCCTGCTGCCATGATTCCCATCCCTGGGTGCTGCAGGCATGGGAGGGGCTTTCAGTGCCTTGGGCCCCTTGGGTCCACAGGCTCCTGTGGGCTTCCAGCACGGCCAGGGCTCCTCCACGGCTTTGGGTTTGCCCCTTTGAGTCTGATTTACAGTTTCTCCATTTCTGGGATCAGGACCTGTGCCAACAAACCCTTGTGTCTTCTTCCAGGGCTGGGAGAAGCTCGTAGTGTGAGCACTCACTGTCCTGAATCATCAAACACCTGTGCTCCCACAGCATAAGGGGTTCTGTTAGTTAGGGGCCATTCTTCAGGAATCATCAAAGTTTCACCAGCAGCTGGATCTCCGGGGTCCCTGCACCCCCAGAGCTGCAGCAGAGCAGTGCAGGGCACATTCAGAGACACTGCCAGAGCTCTGCAGCCTCAGAACTGGGGATGTCTGTCCCACACCTCTGAGTGTAACTTGGGGTAAATCTGCAACACTGAACCCAGAACTTGGGGTAAATCTGCAACACCAAACCCAGCACTTCCCCCCCCTGACAGTTCTCATGGGCTGTTTATCTGTTTGTGTCTGGTCCATCACTGGTGGTTCTGTGGCAGAAGCTCAGACCCAGCTCTGTCAAAGTCCAGAGAAATCACTGCACAATTCTGCCCTGAGCTGGAGCCTCCCAAAGCTGCCACAGCAATATATTCAGGGCTGCAGCAAACAGCCTGACAGCTGGGTGCAGCAGCCATTTAGCAGATGACCACATTTTATTCTGACCCTTATTTCATCCTGCAGCATTTAGCCAGGAAAAAAGGGCCACATCACACTGTCATTGTGTTCCAGCATGTTCAGGGGAGAACCTATAGATTCCTTCTGGATCCTGAGTAACAACACCTTTGATGTCTGATAGTTCTCACCAGTTTTCACAACTACAGCATAAGGGGAAAGTTACTGCTGGGTTTAGCCACCTTAGAGGGTGATTTTAAACAAATCTGAAGCAATCCAGTGAGCCCAGAGAGGAGGCAGCTGCACCCTTGGCAGTGCAGTGCAGACACCCTGGCCTGGGGATGAGCCCCCCCACCAGCACTCAGACTTTTATGGCATGTTAGGTCCTTCCCTTTGCTCCACCTTAAAATATAAACATAAATTTGATGTCCATACTCTAGTTTTCTGAAATTATATCTTCCCCATAAATATCTTCTCAATAGTCCCAACCTCAAGTCCAGCTTGAATAAAAGTGCTCTTTATGGTTATTAGACAAGTGAGATGTCCCTGGACTGAACAATTATCTTCAAATATCTGTCCAGAACTGGCTGGGAGTGGAAATCAGCTTCTTCCTCCCCAGGTACAAATCCATAATGAGGATTTATTTCTGAGGCAGTGGAAATGAGGTAATCCTTCTCCTTCTTGAGGTGAGATAAGGAGAAAGAGAAAAAAAGTGAAGGAAAGAAATAGTACAAGTTAATAGTGAAGCATCTGGAAAAGCAAATGATTTGCAGGAGGCAGGGACAGGAGGTCAATGGCATAGAACAGCTTTGAGTAATAAGGGGAAAATGATGGATTTGCCTAATGCTGAGCTGTGGGGGCTTGGGCAGGAGCTGGCACGGGCATGGGGCCCTTCCCTGTGTGCAGCCTCCCCAAGGGCCCTGAGGAGCGCAGAGCAGCCCTCGGGACAGCCAGCACCCACTGACCACCAGTTATTCTTCATTGCTCCAACACCCACCAAAACCAAATCAAATACTGAAAGCACCTGGGGAAGCACTGAGGGGTGATGTGGTGTCTGCAGCTGGCAGATGAATGCTTGGGACAGGCAGACAGACAGACAGACAGACAGACAGACACCAACAGGCCTGCTGGAATGAGCTGGGGTTTCTCTGGCACAGGATAAATCTGCATTTGTGAGGGTGGCCCTTTTCTGCTTGTTTTGTTTCAGCAAATTCTTTACTGTAATAACCCTATTTCTGTAAAGAACATAAAACTGCTGTGAAATGAAGCAGATGAGGAGAAATTGTATCATTGTGGAGACCAAGCTGATGCCCAGTGCCTGCTTCAGCAAAGCCACAGCAGAGCTGTGCAAATGCAGTAACTTGAGAAACTGTGCAAATTACGATGAAGGTGTGTATTTATGGAAGAAATTGAGGAAAACCACCTTGGCTCTCTCGTGGGATTCATACTCCAGGTTTGCTATTGGCTTTGCTCACTGCCAAGCCCCAGCAGCTCAGAGGCAGAATCTGTTGATGCTACAGAAAGCAAAGTCATGCAGAGCAGTGAATGGGAAATAATGGC
Source organism: Certhia americana (assembly GCA_018697195.1). Classification (NCBI taxonomy): domain Eukaryota; kingdom Metazoa; phylum Chordata; class Aves; order Passeriformes; family Certhiidae; genus Certhia; species Certhia americana. Next base: position 3,644,172 of record JAGMWU010000029.1, read on the forward strand.
TATCAATTACACAGCTTGAACTGCCGACTGGATCAGGTTTTATAACTCTTTACTCTTGTGGTCTTCTTAATAAATCCATTGGGAGAGATGTCATATCCTTTATGGCAATATGTTTCAATGTTTGATTTCCTATGGAGGAGCAACTGGCCACTTTACAAAATGTTCCTTGGAGTCTCCCACAGCCTCGTGAAGGAATCAAAATTGGTGTGAGATGAACATGAGCTATTTGTTCTCTAATACAGGGACCAGTTTGCCATGAGATATTGCTGCTGGAAAACAGATGGATTCCTTCCCTTGTGCTTCAATCCTGTTTATAACACAGGGGCAGCTTCTGAAGAATGTGGGAGCCTTACAGTGAGGTGCTCAAAGCTCAGGTCACCTAAAAGAAAAATCACACATTGAGGAGAACCTACATTTTTGTGGCAAGCAGAAAACAGCATCATGCTGCAGGGGTGTGAGATTTTCCAGGGAAAGAGCAGACACATCCCTCAAATAAAGGTAAAAATTTATATTGGACAGGGGTACAAAGCCCCCTCATCTTTATCTATCACTTGCAGTCTTTTATCTGCATTTTTATTTAAACCAGCACTAGAAGCAGAAATGCAGCCTTCCTTCATGGCACCTTCCCTATGGTAAATCTAATTAAACAGCCATTAAATGTGTCTTAGCTCAATTGTATCAAGGTGACCTGGAGCTCCTGCTAAATGTTAGCAGCAGCATTCCCCCCAAACTGGCAGCCAAGAGGGAACAGGCAGTGCTGTTTCTCCTGATGTGGCCTTTAGATGAATGTGGTTATTAAAGTGCTTTGTGTACAACAGATTTCCAAATAAATGACTCTAATTCTCTGGCAGCTGAAGTGCTCTGAGTGCCCCTCCAGTGCTCCCAGCCAAGGCTGGCATCCCAGTGAGCATCCCTGCTGGACTCTGGCTCTGCGGGATGGCAGCAGCCCTGGGGCTGGCACACGTGGGCAAAACACACGGGCAGCATCCCCAAAAACCTGGGCTGAGCAAAAGGGGTAAAAATGTGAGGAGAGGGAGAGGGATAGGGAGAGGGAGACCCTTACCACCCTTACTTGCAACAGCCAGAGCATCTTCCACCTCTGTGCAAGGACCCTCCACCTGCAGACAAGGCTGATTGTTTCCTACCCCAAGCAAACACCTGGCTAGGAGTTTAAATATCTTTAAATCCCTAAGTCTCAATTCAGATTAAAATCTGGAAACATCTCCTTGATTTACACTGGCCTGACCTGCAGTGTCAGAACCACACACAGTTCATATTCATGATACAAAACTCTGTAGACCAAATTCCACATCTCTCCTCACAACTAGACCTGCTAATTCCCAACAAAGAATATCTGTTTTATAAGCAAGTTATCATGTTCAGGTTAATGATAGCAAAATGCTAATGATGAGGCTGAAAACTGAGAACAGTGTCTGTTGATTACTGCAGGTTTTTATCATGCATCCTAAGAAGTATCATTATGCTAAAGAAAATGTTCACCAGGTACTAAATCAGACAGATCTGCAGCTTAAAAACTACTTCCTTTGGTTGTTACCTTATGTTTGACTTCACAAATTTATTCCCTTAACTGCAGCTACAGTTAAAAATAGGAAATATCCCACCAAGCTGCAAACTAGCTGAACAGGTGGGAAATGTCTCACTTCCCCCTTGCACATGTCAGCAGCCACAGTTTGGGCACTGGGGCCACACGACTGCAGAAATCTCCCCCTACGCTGTGTGCAGGGGGCTGGAGAAGCAGGGATGATGAATCCCCAGGTGCAGTGACAAAGGAATAAACTAGGTTTAAAAACAAAATAGAACAAGGAGAGATGGAGGCAGGCAGTGGCACAGAGCTCTGGTTCCCTGGGTTTTGGGAGCCTTGGAAGGGCAAACACCCTCCCTGTGCAGTCCACATGGGTTTGCTCAGGGCACCTTGACAGCAGTCACACATTAAACTCTGCCCAGGGTGTGACAAACACGCTCCAACAAATGAGAATGTGCCCCGAGCTCATCCTAATTTGGGGCCAGCTTTCCACAGTCACTGTGAGCCTTTGGAGAAGCCCAGTCAATGCCCTTCCCAATGTCCCCATGTCCCCAGAGGATTAACTGTGCCACCCAGCATTAGCTGGGTCAGAGCTGGGGCCTCAGCAGCTCACAGGTTTGCTTCTAACAGCAGCACCATGTGCCTGTGGCACTGAGCCTCATCTGGGCAATTTTTAAAATTCCCTTTTTATTTTCAGATCTTTGTTGTTCTGTCTTGGTTTGCATTTGAATTTCTGATTAAAACATGTTTTTTATGAATCCTTCAGCTATTATGATACATCTCTGCCGAGTAGGGAAGGCACAGTAAAACTAATTAAATGCCACCCAAGAACTTTGCCATTTACAGAAACACATTAAACAGTGAGGAACGGCTCTTTCAGAATCATTGCGAGGAGTGCACAGCCAGCTGAGCTTTCCCAGGATGGACAGACTGGTACCAGGGCAGCCAGGAGGGAGCAGGTCCATGGACAGGGACCAGCACAGCACGGCACCCTGGCTGGCAGGTGGGACAGGACACGGATCTGCAAGTGCTGGTTTTGAGCAAAGATGCAGCGAGGGAAGGGGGTGATGGACACAGCTGGGAAAGAGGTGAGGGACACCAGAGAAGGGGTGATGGACACCAGGGAAAGAGTGATGGACACAGGAGAGAAAGGGGTGATGGACACCAGGGAAAGGGTGATGGACACACCAGGGAAAGGGGTGATGGACACACCAGGGAAGGGGTGATGGACACAATCCAGGGTCACCATCTGCTCAGCTCCAGCACGTGGGGGGGTTCACAGGGGTCCCCCCAGGGTGAGAACCCAGTGCTGGGCACAGCACTGCCCTCCCCTCCTCCTTCCCCTGGGGCAGAGCATGTCCCAGGCTGCTCCCACCAATCCACTTTGTCACTGCCACCAGGAACACTGAGAGGAAGAAGAGCAGAAGCCAGGGAACGTGGAGGATGATGCCTGGAAGGGACGTGGGGTATAAAGGAGCAGTTCTGTGCAGAGATCTACTGTCAAAGGGGGTAATGAATTAAATGAAGTGGAAAGCATGGCATGAACGGGAGATTTGCTGTAGTGACTAATGTAATTAACCTCTATTGAAATAATTAAGCCTCCTAATCTGTGCTGCATGGGCAGTACAACCACAAGGGCTGTGGGCAGCACCCACCACGCCGAGGGTGCTCTGTGGAGCTGCTTGGCTTGTGCTGCAAATAAACCCCACAGGTTTAGGAAGAAGAAGTCGTGATCACAAATATCCCACAAAATGCTATGGCCCATTTCTCTTGGACTTGACCTGCCTTCTCATAAACTGTGACATTTTTTCTTCCTTCGGCACAGGATTGCTTTATGCCAGTCAGAGAAGCAGGGTTTGTTGTCTCTAGTTATTAATTTACTTTTATTGACTGCAGTGCCTTTCTTGGTTTTATTACCCAATAGCTCACACCAGCAGAACAGCTTTTCTTTTAGGTTACACATAAACATTTGACTTTCCCAAGTGGGCACCAAGGAGAGGCAGAATCACTGCGGCTCCTGCTGGGTGCCTCTGCTGCCCTGGCCCCTGCTGACCCCAGGGCTACCTTCCACCAGACCATGTAACTCACAACCCCATCCAACCAGCACAAATGCTGATCCCTTTATCCCCCTTTTCGCTGCTCAAGGCATATGATGAAAAAGCATAAGATTTAGATTGATTTTCTTTTTTTTCCTGTCCTAAAAATATGCTCTGAAACGCTTCCATTGTCCATGTGCTGCTCCCCGTGATAAGGCACATTTTCCCTCTGTAGCAATTATTCTGAACACCACTATTAGACTGGCTGTGAAAACCCAAGAGCACCAGAGAAGGTTCTGGGGATATTAAACCATCAGGTTCCCTGCTGCTGATGGACACGCCCCGCTGCGGCGCAGCGCTGCGGCCGGCGCCCTGCTGCAGCCGGGACAGCAGGGAGCTGGAGACAGATTTGTATTTATTTTTGAGAAAACAGACAGCTGAAATGAGTCCTCCACTCAAACAACTATTTGTGCTAAAGCTACAAAATAAAAATAAAAGTAGCTCAGGTGCTTGGCTGGCTTTGAAGCCCAACAGAAGAAATTCTCTGTTCTGCTGGCACTGCCAGGATGGGAAATGCAAGGTGAGGGCTCAGGAGGGCAAGGCAGCAGGGACAGAATGCCCAGGAGCTCTGGGGTGATGCCTTCTGGAGGCTGTCCTGGAGCAGAGCCCAGCCAGAGCAGAAGGAGAAAGCAGGGATTTATTCCAAGGCCTCACTGGGCACACCTGGGCAGCACCAGAGCCCGGCTGGGTCACACCCAAGGTGACCCCAAAATGGGCACAGAATGGACACCCGGCCACCAGGGCTCACACTTTGATCAGTTCTGGTTCATTTGCAACTTGGAGTTCATTGTGCAATTCCAGCTCCAGGTTATGAAGCTCCATCCTCCTTGGTTTTCCTTCTCCCCTCACCCTTGGTTTTGTTCACGGGCTTCAAATTTGTATCGTTTGTCCTTGGTGCCAAGCTGGAGAAGGAATTGTTTTGTCTCCCTACTCTGTGAAGAGAGCTCACTTAATATGAAACCCAGAACTACACACTAAAACAACACAGAATCTGAAAAATATAAAACTTAAGGCATTGTGGGCCAGTGTCAGGGTGAGGGGCAGGGCAGACTCTGGTGATGGCTCCGTGCTGCTGCTGGAGCTGTGCCAAGGCTGGGTGAGCACATCCCCACTGGGGCCAGCGGGTGCTGCCTGATTAACGAGAGGCAGCATCAATTCTAATTCACTGCACCCCTGTCAGCAGTGCTGAGTAACACAGCTGCTCTCCAAATTTGATTATAGCTGTTTCACCGCTGAAGATAATTGGGGGACGTGTCATCAGTCTTACATCAAGTACAGCATGTATTTTGTCTTTCAGTCATATTTACTTTAACTTCACAAAAGGATTAAATGAAGTTTACAGTGATAGGCAACAACTATTGTAGAAGGTGAGAATTCAACTGAGAAAGAGGAAAAAAAAACACAAATAGGAAACAAAATAGCTCAGCAGGGTGTTATCCTCCCTTTCTCACTTTGCTGTAGATGATTCTCCCAATTCTGCTCATGGCCACAGAAGGAATTCCTAAGAAGTTTAGGAGAAGCACCTCCACAAGTGCCCTGGTCCATGTGTGGGAATCAGAAGATGCACTGCAGCTCATGAGGCACGGGGACACGGGGACACAGGGACACAGGGGACACGGGGGGCACAGGGGGCACAGGGCACTGCCCCCTCCCAGAGGCTGACACAAAGCCCACAGTGGGGCAGGAGCTGCCCAGGGCCTGGATGGGTTCCTGTGCCTCTCAGTGCCCTTTGCACATTCCTGCGCTTCCTGCTGTGAGGTGAAAATTGCAGGAGCAAACCTGTCCTGAGGAGGAGACGCTCACCTTTGAGACAGCCATGCATTGCTCAGTCCTGCATCTTCACCAACCTCTTTTTGGTTCTTTTTTTCATATTCTGAAGCTGAGACAACTGTTTTCCATCAGGCAGTCTGTGTTCTGATGGCTAAAGTACCACAGCAGAAAGACCCAGGTACAGCAAAGCAGTTCTTGGTGCTAAACCTCCATCAGCTGCTGAAGGACAAGGCCAGGGGCGTGAGGAATTCATTCCTGGTGGGTGTAGCTGAGTGCCAAGCCCATCCATCTGCTGGCATTCAAAGCCCAGGACAGGTTCTGCTTAGCAGATTTGCGGGTCTGTGCTGCAGCACCAAGCTGTGTACAGCACAAGGTGTGAGGAGTTGTCCCTCAGCCCTCCAGAACAACAGGTACAGCATCTCTCCTGGAAATATGGCTTTGGATGCTCCTCCAGAGCCCCCAGCTCTGCTCTTGGAAGAGGCAGAACTGGAGATATTAAAGGTTTGTTCATTTGTTTGGGGGTTCATTTCCCTGGAAGATTGACAGGCTCCCACAGAGTGTTTATATGAATCCATTGAGTCTCTACATTTAATTACACTTGACTGAGTGCATTAACACAAGCACGAATTTTTAAAAGATATCAGTTTTACTCTGTTTGACTCCAAACCTGACAGTGTGAGTTGCTTTCCAGCATATCCTTTCCTCCAAGCCCTTTTCCCAGGTGCCTGCAGCTGAGCTCTGGCAGCTTCTGCACCTGAGGAGACGCCCCCCAACACCCCCCTCCAGCAAAGCTGCACCACCAGCAGGAAAACACCAATTCAGCCCACAGACCCTGTGGGGGATCATGCCTGTGCCCTGAGTCAGGCAGGGAAGGCTGATTGTGAGGGAAGAAATTAACATTAACAAGACTGAAGTGGCTGAAGGATGAGCCCCATGCACTGGCTCAGCAGCACCACCGGCTCTGTTAGGAATGGAATTTCATTCAGGAATAAATGGATTCAATTCTCAGCTGCTCATGCAGGGCTTGGGACAACACACAACTCCCCCCGAGACCCCAGGGGCAGGCACCCACCTACCACACACAGAGAGGTGCAGGGATTGGCTTAAAACTGAGTTTAGAGCAGGCAGTTTGTGCCCCAGCCAAGCCCTGGGACCACAATGCTAGAGACATTTAACCAGCTTGGCTGTGCCTGTGTAATTTGCTCTTCTCTGGCTCACACACACCTATCATTTTCCCACAGTTTGTTACCGGTAAGCATTCACATATTTCACTCCTGTAAGGGCAAAGCAGAGTGCTACTAATGTTTTGTTTCCCTTCACAAACACATCAGGCATTTCCTGAATACAAACCTGAATAAGCAGGTGCCTCCAGAAGCTGCAGAGCAGCATTTCGCAGGGAACAATGGGCAGTGCTGCCACATTTGGAGCAGTTGTGCAGCATTAAACCCCATCAACGGCACAGAACTGAGGAAGCAGAGGGACACCAGGGCACAGTCAGTGTCTGCCTGCACAGACCATCCTCACACAGCCCCTGACAGGCAGCTCCTGCCAGAACTGACACTGACCCTGCGAGGTCTGGGCTCTTCACACGAGCCACAGGACATCGTCACACTCTTCCACCAAATCTTTCTCCTCTAAGACATGACAGGGGGGAACTGAAAAGATTCCACTGCCTCTGACCAGCTTTCTTTGTTTCAGATTTTTTTAAAAACACACACAGAGCTCTGGCTGTAGAGCCACTTGCTCTACACATAGCCTAAAGAGGCTGCAGTGCTGGGAGCATTTATTTATTTTTAACAACTCCTCCTGTGTATTCAGGAGGGCACACAGGAAATGCCAGGGACAAATACAAATTTTTCTGATGGTGAACAACAGACTGGCAGCCCACAATGAGAAGTTGTTTATTGGACACTGCAGGAGGAACTGTTCTGCCTGTAGAGTCTGTATTTTTTATTCTCCACCTTGCAGGGTAAGTGTGGGTCCCTTACGGTTTTCATTTAGGTCTTAAAGATCCCTCCACCTCCCCCCAGAAGGCAGCACACTTCCAACTTAAATGCATCTCTTCTGAGATAATTTTGTTTACTGCACAAAAATATAAACTATCCCAGAAAGCTGCTCTGGATGGCTTTTAAGGGTTTTTTACCTGTTAAGCAAGTTTCTTGGAAGGATTTCACTCTGTGGATGAAAGACTGTTTCATCCAGCCATTATTTGGAATTCATCCCTGTGCTTGCCCCGTGGAGAACCAGCAGATTTCCAAAAAGTGAACAGCTTAAATGCAACTGACAACACACACAAACACAATAATTGAATTTCAATAAGCTGCCAATTTAAAAAATGAAGTGACATGAAGTACAGCAGGAGGGGAGTCTGGCATCAGCAGGGTGGACAGGGAGATTTTCCTGTTAACTGGAGTCTTTCCCACAGCCTGGAGAGAGGCAGAATCTTGTGTTATTTTTAATCTGTTCAAACACATTATTTGAATGCCGTGAACTTTAAGTAAAACAGAAACATCTTACAAACATGAGAAAAACATGCAAAAGGCAGCTGCTGCAGGCAGATGAAACAGAGATTAACAGCACCTGAACTTTGGAAAAGCTGCAGAATGGCCATGGAACAGTTGTTCCAGGCTGTACTGCCTTGTACCTTGTTTTCTGCTGCCTGAGCGGCCAAGTCAGGCTTTAAATAGGTGTTTAATTGGTTGGTAAATGGGGCAGTTTATTGCCTTCCTGCAATTCTGCCTTTCACCTGCACTGCAGCAAAGCAGCACGACTGCTGGAGCACAGACTGCACCTGCACTTCCAGACACCTCCTGGAGCAATTCCCAGGAGAGTGGGGAAGCTGAGGGACCACCCTGGGCACCTTCAGAAAGAGCTGCCCTGGATGGTGGCCTGAATGGTCTCAGGGTCTTACAGCTATAAAAGCATTTATGACTATAAAAGCTCTCAGGAGCTGCCCTTAAACCTTTCCACAAAGGTGGAAAATGGTGGCTGAGTTAATCAGAGAATCCCAAAACAATCTGGGTTGGAAGGGATCTTAAAGCTCATCTAATTCCACCTCCCTGCCATGGGCACCTTCCATGAGAGCTGGTTGTTCCACAGCCACTGGCAGGGCTTCCTCAATAACTATTTTTTTAATAAAAATTCCACAGTTCTCCATGGAAATGCACCATCTCAAGTGAAGCAGCCCTGTCTTCCTCACTGCCTGCAACAACCAGCCTGAGTCATCCCGATGGAGTCTGTGGCACAAATCACCAGTGCAGTAGATGATCTTGTGGAAAAATTTGGGAGCAGGCACTGTGAGGTGACGGAGCCCAAGGTGTGATCAGCAGCACTGATGTGTGGCTCGTTTTTCACAGGCAGGAGGGAAAGGTTTGCTGTAAACCAGGAGGAGTGAGTGAGGCATCCACCCGAGCCTGAAGGGAACCTGAGGGAGGATGACACCTCTGCTGTCACTGATCCTCAGCAGGACACTCCATCCTGCCTAGCTGCCTCCTTGCCCACGGCACAGGAGGGGATCAGCAGCCTCAGCATCCTGCAGCCACAAGGGATGTTTGAGGTGGGGATAACACATCTGTCTTTATAACCCTGGGTGCCAGGGGCAAGGGGAGCAGCTCCACATTCACACACAGCTGGGCTCCCCCTCAAAACCCCCCATGACACCCAGGGGTGATTCTGAGTGCTGCCTTCTCACCCAGTTCCAGCCCTGGGGGAACTGCAGCCTGGATCTCCTTTATTTACACACTCGATTCACTTCGCCCCAAATCCTCTGGGATCTGGAATCACTTAGTCTGATCACAAGAACTGAAAAACCTGGACTTGGAGCCCAGATTGGAAAGCCAGTCCCCTGCGAGTGACAAGGTGATGTTTGGGTTTTTTTAAAATCTATTTCAAGTTACAGTTCATGCACTGTGGTTTAATTGCATTTGCCCTCCAGCCTTTCCATTAAAAATAGAACAGAAACCAGCACTTCCAGGATGAAAATGAGAATGAGAAAAAGCCCTTTTAAAGAGGAAAATGCTGTGTTTGGAGAGGAAGAATAATTATTGCCACAGGTATAATAAAGAGGGAAGGAGTCGGATTCTGTGTCACATCCAGGGGCCAAATGCAAGTTATTCAGACCTTTCAAAATGAGGTCACACTGTCACTGGAGGCAAAATGAGAACCACAGGTTATGGCAGAGCTCACAGATTGATCTGTTCCACCTGAAATTCTGAGATGCAATGGTAAGAACCCTGAGCTGGAAAGAATTCAATTCATGATTTTAGGGAACTTTCCCTGAAATTCTGCTCCATGACATCACTGACACTAAACAAGGGCAGTCCTCAGGGAAAGCTGTGCCCCAAAGCAAGAGGCACAGGGGGACTTCAGGAGGACAGGCAGGGAAACTTCCCCCCCCCACACACCCTCCCAGGTTTCAGAAGGAGGAGGAACAAGGGAGAAGCTGGGAAGGAGCAGCAGTGCTGAGCAAGCTCAGACCTGCCCAGAGGATTTGCAGCTCAAATGGTCAAGCCCCACCACCTTCATCAAGAACCCCAGGGCAGGAGGACACTTCCTAGCCCAGCTGGGCTGCCTGGAGGCAGCCAGGAGCTGTGCCTGTCACTCTTCCCTCAGGGCTGCTTCTCTTCCCTCATCCACTAAGAAATAGTTGTGACTCAAAATCCTGGAGGCTCGTGGCCCTGAATATTAACCAGCACATTCCCTGCTGACTACATCTCTGGAATATTAAAAAAAAAAAAAATAAATCTGACTGTACCTTCAAATAAATTATATCACACTTTCTGCAGTGCTATGAATAGAAGATATTTTCATAAGAAAACCAGGAGGGAAGACACCCCTTCTTGCTATATGAGTAATATATGTCATCCCAAGAGCAGACCTTGGAGGGCAGTAAGTCACCCTGCACACACTCAGAACAGCCTCAGACCTTCTCATGTCCTGCTCATCACTCCTAGTCTCTTGTTCCACATCCAGTTGTTCTCTCATTAACCTGGGACTTCTCCACATTGCTGCAGCAGTCACCCAGAGGGATGGCCCATCCCACCAAGGGGTTTTGCCCACACTCCAATTGGGTTGATCCACACAGGACCCCTCAGCTCCTCTGGGAGAAGCTCTCCAAAGCAAAGGGAAGGCTTCCAAACCTCCAGGGCCCCCCACAGTGGGACAGAGCCACATCCTCACACCCAGGCCTTCCTCACTGCTGCTGACAAGGGCATTGGCAGCGCCTGGAGAACAGGCAGCTGCTCTGCAAACTGGATTCTCATCAGGAAAGTGTGGTTAATTAACACAGAAAGTTTAATTAGCTGATATTTCTTTCTAAGGAGCTCCAAGAGCCTGGGGTGAAAGGCTCTGGGTAACTGCAGGATGTTCTGGTGCAGAGGTTCATCACCACCAGCTCTCCCTCCCCTGGCACCATCCTGCTCCAGAGCCATCCCCCTGCAGGGAGGGTGCCAGGGGCTGGGGCTGCTCTGGAGCACCGGGATGAGCAGCTCCAGGGTGTGGGAGCTCAGCAGGGACACGCTGCCACCAGCTTCTGCTCTCTGTCACAGCTCTGCAGGCTGTGCTGGTGTTGGGGTGGATTGCTGGGCTGCCGTCGGTATCTGCTGAAGCCACCGGGAGCTTTTAAGGCGAACTCTCCAAGTTTTTCTCCTGATGTGAAGCGTTTGTTCCCCCTACGCTTCCCCTCACTCTCAGCTCCCTCCCTGCACCTCAGCCCACTCGTCTGCCAAGGAGGCACCAGCGAGGGGAAACCCAAACACAGCAGGGCAGAGGCACTGGGAAACCAGGGGGAACAGGGAGCAGGAGTCTGAATGGAAGAGCAAACCAGGCTGCAGAAACTCGTTTTGCTGTGTGGACGAGTTTTAGACTGTAGGTTTACAAACTTGGGTGCCTAAACTCTAGTAAGTGTTCATGTTGCTTTCTCACACCCCAGCTCACCTCAGGGAAAAAGCAGCAGCTTTTTTTTTTTTTTTTTTTTTTTTTTGGAGTAGAAGCTTTCCTGCCTCTACTCAAGCACTGTCCCCAGGTCCACACACAGCAGAGACATGAGCCCAGGGCAGGGAATATTGCTGGGAATCCACTTGAGTAAAAACCCAAACATCAGTGAAATAAACATGCCAATAGCAGGACCCCCTGCTGCTGTGGAGCAATAAGCAGCGTGTGTTGGCAAACAGATACTGACAGAGGGAAAACAAACGGGATAATTTACTAAACATTAAGGACATCTCAGCAAAGCACTTTCACCAGAAAGAGACAGACACAGAACCGGCTGTAAGGACAGTCTGAAACCTGCAGGTCTGCCAGTAAGATACTTCTGCAAAATGCATGTGCAGAGACATACAGGGACCTTTTCAGCTCATCCTGTCACCTGCTGTCACCCCAGGGGCACAGTAGGACCTGTGAACTGACAGCCACTGCCACTGCAACCTCGTGAATCTGCTGCATCACTCCCACCTGGCTTGTCACACGATCCCACCAGTTCAATTTACTGCCAGTGATTACCAGCAGGGAACTGGGCTGCAGGGTGCTGTGGATTGCTCCAGCTCCCCATCCCACGGCAGAGCAGGAGGCCAGTCTGCTCCACAGAGAGTCACCCACAGAACAGACCAACCTGCAGGAGCTGGGCCAGACGACAGGGACCTGCTGTTCTGCCTCTGCTGCAGAAGGATTTCCCCAGCCATTCCCTACCTCCTCCTCAGTTAGCCCAGGTGTGGTCACCTGGCTCTCCTGACTGAGCCAGAGTACCTGGCTGCAGCTCTGTGGCAGTGGCTCAGGGTGAGGGCAGGTGAGAAATAGAACACAGGAGTTTCCAGAGGGCAGGTTCTCTGTCCTTACAGAAAAAGCCCAGCAGAATGGCCTGTGCCAGCTGGAGCCTCCGAGTGCCTGGCAGGCTCTCTGTGCTGCCCATTCAGGGGGATAAGCCAGTTAATGAGCATTTCTTTGTCCAGCCGTGACCAACGTGGCAGCCCCTGAGAGCGCCGTGTGCTCAGTCCTGAGTGAAAGCAGAGCCTGACTTCACAGGGCCACAGCACTGCTGGCAGAGATTGTGGCTGACTGGGATTGCAAATACCATTGCAGCTCTCAGAGCAGTGTTAAACATGCAGGATTGATAATTTTTGCAGTTTTAAAGCAGGAGCTGCTGGGGTGGTTTGTGCACGGGGGCTGCAGGGCTGGGTCATTGGTGCTCTGCGATGTCACCGGCCCCGGCTGGGGCACTCTGTGGTGGCTGCACTCACACAAATGTGCACTCCCACCCAGTACAGACACCTGCAGGGCAAGGAGAGCCCCCAGAGGCAGTGAGGGGACCCCTGCTCTGCCCATACATCCATCTGCAGCCCAGGAACTCTCTGCTGGACAACAGCAACAGGAATGCTCTGAGCTGGTGAGCAGGAGACTGCTGAGTGTCCCCAAAGTCTGCTGGTTTTGGCAGAGGCATGGTTAAACTCCAGCACAGACAGCACGTAAAAACCAGCACGTTTTGCACTCTGGATTCATTCTCTGGCTAATGTTTTCTCTACACAAGTCAACCAAGCGAGAACGCAGGAGGCCGAGAAAAAGGAGAAGTTTGTGGGGAGAGGAAGACCCTGGAGGTGTTTAATGACCCAGACTGGCAGTCTGATCCAGCAGCAGAGAGAACAGCACCTGCAGCCCTCAGGGGTGCCCTGCTGGGGCCTGAGGCTCAGCAGTGGCACAGGCAGAGCCATGTCACAGCAAGAAATCTTCCCAAGGGGCCAAATGACTTAATGAGCCTTGGATCCTTCTCAGCAGGAAAGGGAAGGGTCCTGCCCTGGCATCATCCCCAAGGGCCAGGTTATTGCTCAGCTTGGAGACAGCAGCACCCTGGTGACACACTGAGGGGTAGAGGGGCCACAGAGCATCCCTCTGAAAACTGCATCTATTCTTTAACTGTGTGTTTAATTAAATAGAATACTCGTGGTTTATATTAAACTCACACGGCCCTGACTATTTAAAACACACATATTGAAGCCCGCCAGCAGGGAATGGCTCCAGAGCTGTTCTCTAGATTGACTTCCAAGAGAAAATTCTGCTAAATGTCTCTGAGGCTTTTCTAAATGCCCCTCCTGGGACAGGAGCCTGGTGTTGCTATGCAGAGAAATGGGTCTGAACCATTGGGTTTGAATTTAAAATATTACTTTATTACTCACTGTGAGTACTCTGAGGCAACTGGCAAGGAGGGCTGGGGGGGCTGTCACTGTTTGCCACGGTGCTCTGAGAGGGTGATGGATTATTTCCTGAGCTCCATTTGCTGTTCCCAGCACTGCTGCCCCGTGTCCCCTGGCAGTGGCACGCTGCCCTGGGCTCTCTCTGGCCAGCCCTGGGTAAGCCCTGCTGCAGCCACTGCTTCCCCCCGAGCTGGCAGAGATTCAGGGAATTTGGGCTCCTGTGCTGAGAGGAAACCTCAGAGAGGAGCAGGTGGGAGAGGGAAAGACTGGTGTGACCCACACAAGCATCCTGCTGTGCCAGAGCCTCTCTGAGGTGAACAGGGTTTGGCTGGGGGAAAAGAGACGCAACTGAAATAAATCCTCAAAAGCCCCAAATTAATCCAACTCTCCAGCATGGTTTAAAATGATTTATTTTTAACATTCCTTTTGCAATGCATGTCTGTGTTTGTGCTCGCTTTAGAACTGGCACAGACACAAATATCCTGTTCTCAGAACAGAAATCACCACGCTGGGCATTTTCACATACAAGTGCACGACGCTGAATGGCAACAGAGGGCTGAACAAGCCCCCAAACACAACCCTCAACATGTGCAATCACAGCTGGCAACTGGCAGCTCCAACCTCCTGTCCAATGCAAAACAACAAATTCATTTCAACCCTTGTGACTAGGTAATGATTGTAACACTGTTTAACCCTCCACAATTTGAAATAATACATGAGGTTTATACTACTTAATTTTACAGGGACTTGCCACCTTTTCCCCCACACTAATTTGTTGCCATAATTACATTAAATTGAAGCTGAATGTTTTTCTAGCCTAGATTTAGCTGAGGCTTCTTGTTCCTATTCCAGATCCAAAGAAGAATCTGTTGCCCTAAAGCCTGTCTGAATCTATTGGATACTCTAACTTCACTACAAACCTTATTATCCTGTAGCCTTGGATGCTCACTGCTACTACAGGGATAGTAAATCACAAAGAACTAATTACAAGGGTGAAATAACCACCTGAGCTGTGTCAGGGAGAGGCTGCAGATGGGGTGTTGGGAGAGGAAAACAACCTTTGGGCACAAGGGCAGAGACTGATTTCACCTTTCTGTTTCCAGAGCCTGTAGGCACTTACTGGTCAGTGGCCAGAGATGCTCAGGACAAGAGAGCAGGGGGGAATTGTCTGGGTCTTTTATAATTATCTTTGCCTTTTTCCTGAGGTCTATTTTAATGCATCACTGCACTACTGAACTAAGTATCTGCATTAGAAAGTGAGTCACAGTGGGAGAAATCGAGGCAGCACTCCCGTGGTTCAGAGGTGCACCAGGTGAGCTGGACTCTGGCCAGACCTTCCCACATTTGCAGGTGGAAACCTGTATTTCCTAAACCTGCAGGAGCAGCCCAAGGCCTCACCTGGGCAGCCTGTGCCTTGTGGCACTTCTGAGGGCAGGCTGAGGGAAGAACCCACAGTGGCTCCTGTTCCAACCAGAGCCCTGCT
Organism: Certhia americana; assembly: GCA_018697195.1. Taxonomy (NCBI): domain Eukaryota; kingdom Metazoa; phylum Chordata; class Aves; order Passeriformes; family Certhiidae; genus Certhia; species Certhia americana. Next base: position 3,659,244 of record JAGMWU010000029.1, read on the forward strand.
CCTGGCATCCCCAAGCAAAACACCCCAACCAAAACCTCTCCACATTTGTGCTGCACAAGGCCAAAGGCAGCACCCTGACAGCACCCAGCCAAGGGCCCCCCTCATCCCTGACACTGCACCATCATGTTTTTGGCACTAGCAAAGATGTTTTGCCTTTATTTAATCCTGTGCACCTGCTGGCTTCCACATTCCCTAACACAGATTAACAATTTCCTGTTAGGAGAAGCTGCTGAATTGGTAGCACCGAGCAGTGCGTGAACTGAGATTGTCTGTCTGTTAGGACCAGCAATAAATAAATTGTTCCCAATAAATGTGTGTGTGCAGCACTCCCCTTGCTGCAGCAGGGCTTGCTCTTTTTGTGGAGCTAGGCTGCAGGGCAGTGCTTTTTCCTCAGGATTTTTTCTTTGCATTTTCTATTTCCATCGTTCTCCTTCACCATGGTTTTTGCTCTGAGCCATTCCATGATCTCTCCCTGAGCCATTCCATGAGCTCTCCCTCATCCCATTCCTCCTGTCCATCCTCTGTGGAGCAGCAGCTGTGCTCCATCTGCCCCCTGTGCCATCAGCCCCACCAGTCTCTGGCACTGAGGTGGATGGTGAAGCCAACACCTGTGGAGCTGTGAAAGGCTGGAAGCTGGGGAGCAGTGCCATGTTCATTACAGCATGTTAATTATTCTTCTGGGTCAGCTGCAAAAGATGGTTCCCAGAGCAGGGCCACCTTTTGCCATTTTACAAATCAAAAACACTGAACAAGACTGTTGTATTTATCTTTGAGCTGTCACAACGGGCACAAAATCCTGTCCCAATCTCTTGTTAAATGATCCTTGTTCTAAAGGGAAAATAGAAGTTTAATGAATGCATCCATATGAGCCATTAAGAGCTAAATAAAGGCAGAGATAAAGGAAGATAGAGACAAAGAATGGACAGTCCTCAGACATGTTTTCTGCCAATGTCATTCTTTACATAATAGATGCAGTTTCTTTCTTTCCTCAGATGGGAAGATGGGCTTGACACCATCTCATCAACAGCAGCTGTAATAACAGCTCCTTGCTATTAATATGCAAATTGAAATGCACACACTGATTAAAAACATGTTAGACAAAGGCTTTTGTCAGAGACTTGCAAGTGGGCGACAGGGCTCAATTAGGGAGCAGTGGCCCACTACAGAATTTTTCATAAAGTCTCCCACTGGAGCCCAGTGCAGCACCTTCAGCAGGAACACAGGGCAGGTTAATGGACATTTGCTCTCTCTCTTGAGCTCTCAAACTTTCAGCCGACCCCAGAGTAGGTCCTGCTTGTCTGCAGATCCCAGGGCATCCCGCACAGCCTCTTGCTGTGGGAGCAGGCTGGCAGCTGGTCACCTCAGTGACCTCAGGAAGCTGCCAGCACAGCCAAGAGGAAGAATCAGACTTCCACATACTTTATTTGAGGATTATGGAAGGTAGTTTCAAAGGTCAAGACTCGCTAATTAAGTCGATGTGATAGGAATGTAACAAAGGAAGCACCACTTAGGTACCAGGAGCATTCTTCTCCCGTGAATAATCTCTGCATGGAGCTGCATTTCTCAGGGCAGCCTCATGTTCCACCCTGGTGCTACAGAGCTCCTTTGCCTCCACATAAGGAGCTAGATAAAAACCACGTGTTATTTGTGCTGAGCTATGTCTGAGCATAAAGCAGCAGTGAAAGTGTGTCCTGCCCCTGAAACACACCCTGACACACCCACAGCAGGCTCTGGAGAGCTACATGGGCTACAAACTCCAATGAAACCCAGCTAAAACATTTCAGGTTCAGCGCTGGCAGCCACATCTGCAGCTCTCTCCCAGTGCCACCTGTATTCCAGTTAGCATTGACTGTACAAAGTGAGTCTGGGGAAGAGACCCAACCAGACTGATGGTAAATTGTTGAGATTTACTTTCTTTACAGACTGTCTTGCACAGAATTTCAAACCAGGAAAACATTTGGCCAGAACAGACAAAATCAAATTGTTACGTATAGAAGTTCTACATGAAAAATGCTGCGTGTGTTTATGTTTTTTTTAATGAAGAAAATATATGGAAGTGTTTTCACCCTTCAGTTTAAAGTAACCCAGGGGTACACAGTGGTTGCACTGAACCATTTTCAAAGCTCTCTAATTCATCCTCTCACACATCTCAGCCTGGGGCCATTGGACCAGGCTTGACATCAGAGATCTGGTGGCACTTCTGCAGGGATCACTGACTTACCATGAGGAGATTTGTCTTTTTATGCCTTGCTTTGAAAGCCTAATGAACTTAAGAAAAGCAAGAGATTAAAAGGATTTAGGGACCAAAGCCTGATTGACTGGAGCTGGACAATACTGGCAGCAAAATGGAAATCCTGTGCTGCTCTGTCACTCCAGGCAGAAGCTGCAGAGACAGGGGTGTCAGGGGGAGCTCACCTGGGCCAGATGTTGTGGGGTGTGGGATCCTCTCAGCAGTGCTGACCCTCTGCAGTGTCACCAGACACACCCAAGACCTGCCAGTGACCCCAGGCTGGGCTCCTGGGGCAGGACAGCCAGCCCAGCACAGGCTGGGAGCAGAGCTGGTCCAACCCAGCCCACTGCAGAGCTGCCTCCACACCTGCCTGGGGAAAGAAATTCTGTTTGTGCTGTAATTAATTTGCTGCAATTAGCTTGTAGTGATTGCTAGAGCACACAGCATTTTGGGTTTGTCTCCTGACAGAAACGCTCCTGCAGCACCCTGGATGCTGCTTGGGGGAGGGTTCCTTTGGGGAAAGGCTTGGAAAAGTCAGGCTTGAACCCACATGACTGATGTGCCCTATTTCTGTAAATCATTCTCTCTGTAAAGAGGCAGTTAAGCTTCAGGAACACTGGCTGCTTGTGTTATTACCCAAAACACAATAAATGAAACCGCCCCACAGCTATGAAACCCGAGGAGAAGTTTACTCATCTGTGAAAAACCCATTCTCTTCCACACATGAAAGGCATCGATGCAAGAGCACAAATTAATCACACAGAGCTCCTGCAGCGGCTCTGAGCATCCCCACGGAGTGAAGGAGGTGATGCTGCAGCACACCCGAGCTGCCCCTTCCCAGGCTCCTGGCTGAGCCCCGGGCACGCAGAACAGCGAAGGTCTCTCCTCCCACTCGGCTCCTTCTCCCTCAGATGCCCAGATCCGGGCTCAGATGTCCAGAGCGGGCTCAGGGGCAGAGTCAGAGCTGGCTCAGCTGAGGGGAGCTGCTGTCCCACTGTTCCCTGCAGTGCACAGGTAAAGCAGCCTCACCTGGCAGGGCTGAGGCTCCCGGGAGCGGCCGCCGGGCTCGCAGCAAAGTCAGCAAAGTAAACAGCTTCTGTTGAGCCTGCAGGAATCCTACTGGCAGGAAAAAAGGATTCACACTTCCCTTTCAGTGGTCTTTACTCATTTGTTTCTCTAGAGACAAAGAGGGAAGGAAGAAACTCATCCATTACACAATCCCCACGATTCACTGCTGTTGCTCTGTATGTGCTGACACAAACCATGCTGGAGAAGGTGAAGAAAGTGTGTTTATTTCTGATTGAAGACTGATTACATCACTATCATGGATAATGTGGTAGAATAATCTCATACTCTTGGGAGAAATCTAGGAATAAATATGAAAAAGTAAAATAGTTTGTTTGCACTGTCCCTGAAGATGACTGATGAGTAAGTGCTGTATTTACAGGATAGTTATCATACTCTAGACTCTGTGCTGAATAAATATTGTCTTGAAAGGGTAAAAAAATCCATCGAAATATTTTAACTCACCACAAAATTAAAAAAAAAAATATCCATGTATTTGTCCAAAGCAAAGGTTAGTTACATGTTAATTATTGAATCCACATAGGATCACTGTCCATGAAATCCTCCTCTCCTGCTGACCCGCTCCCCTGCACAGAAGCAGCATTAGTGCTTGTCCCCTTCTCCACTGACGAGCTACTATTGGTTCTTCAGGCTGCAAGAGAGAAACAAAGCCCAAGTCACGCTCCATCCTGGTGTATTTTATGAAAGAAAACCACCACAGGAAATTGGAAAAGGTCTCCTTTTCTTTAGGTCCTAAATTTGAATTGAAGAGCCTCACAAATCCTGCCCAGCTCTCCTCCTCCATGGCCCAGCACAGCTCAGCTGATGAGGAATTCCTCACTGGAACTGGCACTGGCAAGCTCAGGTTTGTGCTTTGAGCAATTAAGCCAGTGTTTGGGTTTTACATTAAAATAATTAATCTGTACACCCAACACCACGGCACAGAGCTGTACGGGCCATTCTGGGGCTTTCAAATTATGATCAAAACAGAAGATATTAGAGATATCTTCATTTTCACTTACATTAAAAGGGAAGGGAGAAAAGTTAGATCTATAATGAGGGGAAGTATTACATTCTCTTTCTTCTCAGGCAGTGTAATTATTCAGCTGCTCCTTGGAACGGAAACTATGACAAATTAAAATGCCTATCAATTCCATCTACCTTTTGTACCTATTCATCTTCTGGAGTTGTTACTGCTCTAAAGGCTTCTTTAGGCATAAGCCCCTATTTATTACAGAAAGCATACAGAAATGCTACTATTTATATAATTATATTTAGATAGATTTTTATATATTTATATTACCAAAAGTGACCGTTTCCACCAAGGGAAGAACAAAATAATTTGGCCTGGGTGTAAAGTGCACAATACAACTCATTTACTCTTAATTTCCAGAAATTTACTGGAAATCTTCTATGAGAGAGAACACCTTCATTCTGAGTGAGGATGTGTGGAAGGAGCCCGACCTTCTGGCACCAGGGACAGGGCTGGAAACACCCAGGAGAAACAGAAATAGCTTTTGGCACTAAACCTGACCCAAGAGGAGCCAAGGCAGCCCCAGAGCTCCCCATGTGTTGGCTGTGCCAGACACACAGATCCTGGGACATGCTTCAGCCACAACAGGCTGTCAATATTTGTTCACACCTTCTTAAATAGATGGGAAAAGTGATGTAAATGAACCACGGGAAAGGGTGACATTTCTCCAGGCATGATATTAACAATATTTTGATTAGCTCATTCCTGAATAGCCAGGCAGCTTATGTTGATAAATACCCTGTTCCAATTAGACATCTGTGTTCTCAGCCTGAAAATAAAAAAGAAAAGAAAAGAAGAAAGAGCCTGCCCAGGCCCAAGCCTGCTGTCTCTGCTCCTCAGCAGGCCATCAGCCATCTGGGCTTCCACAGGGTGCAGCCCAGAGTCAAGGCTGAGTTGTGCAGGAAGGGCTGCAGAGCAACCTCCCCTACCAGACCTGACCATTCTTAACCCCTCAGGATTAATTTCTACCACAGAATTGGTTTTACCCCAATGATGGCTGCAGGATTGGGTCCCCTCTCTGCAAAAATCCTGGAATTAGCCAGGAAGCCTGAGTCTGAAAGGGAAACCCTCACATGTATTAGCATCTATGAAAGTGTAAATGAGTGATTATAAAACCCTGGAATACATTTGTGAGCTCTAGATGTGGCAGAGAGGTCTGGCTGATCAAAGAGACAAAACGAAGGTGAGAAGACAAAATTCTTCTTTATGGAAGTGGGAATCTTTATCCCCACACAGCCAGACTGTTAATGACTAGGGCTGGATCCCAGCCTTGTGTCACTGGCAGCCTGAGCACTGGAGCTCAGCTCTGAGCTCAGATCAGCTCTCAGCTCTGAACTCAGCTCAGTTCTCAGCTCTAAGCTCAGTTCTCAGCTCTCACCCTCTGGCACATGCCGGCCCCACAGATGGCCCAGGGGTGACACTCACCCCAAACATGTCTCTGGACTCTCTGCTCTGTGCAAAACACCTCTGCTCCTTCCACCCACACGCCCAGAGGAGATCCCTCACACCCAGATCCAGGCTCTCTGCAGTGTTTTCCCTTGAGGCAGCTCTTTTCTCCAGGCCCTGGGGGTGACCCAGCCTGTTCCCAGCTCCCAAGGAGCCTTTTTGCCAAGCCCCAGGGTAACATTCTGCACAAGCATTGTTCTGACCCCAGACACTGAATATCCTGTCTCCTTTCACAACTATGGGACTTTAATCCTTGTTGTTTGTTGCACATCACTTTGAGCAGTGATTTTTCATCTTCACAGTTTGCATAAAGCAGAAAGGAGGGAGGTTTTGTTTCTGCCAGCCCTTGGTGAACAGTGAGGAGTGAGGCTGGCATGTTCCTCCCTCCCAGACTCCCAGAAGTAACATCCACAGCTGGGATTCTGGCTGCTGCTGGTCCCCACAGGACCATGGTCCTGCCTGGCACTCTGCCCAGCTTCTCTCTGCTTCATGGTGGGAGGAGGGAAGGAGATTAAAAAAACCACCCCATCTATTTCTGGAAAGCAAGTCAAACAATGACTCAATCATCTCTACACAGTTCATAAATCCCTAATTAAGGGTTTAGTGCTCCTCCCCGCTGCAGATGTTCCAGAGTCCATCCACATTCCATAACTTGCTCCATGCCAGCACGTGCCCACTGCCAGCAGCATCACCCAGCAGAGCCTGAGCTGAGCTCTGCACTCCCCACACATCCAATGTGGCATTTAACCTCAATTTTCAAATTAAGTTCAAGTACCTGCACCCTGGAGAAACAAATGGGAGCTGGCAGATAAATCTGCTTTGCGTATGCACAGGAGGGATCGAGAAGGAGCAGCTCAGTATTAGCTCCCTCCTCCTGCATATTTTATTCAACACCAAAATACCAGCCAAGACACTTCCAGCTTCCCTCCCGAGCCCTATTTCCCCCCTCTTTTGGTCAAACAATGCAGTCAGAAGAACTCAGGGCAGCCCCTGAAGTTCCTATGAACAGCTCATCTCTCCTGGCCAGACCACTCAAGGGAGAGCAGCTCAGCTGCAGGGTAAAAACCTCGCACTGTGAGCTGCCCATGGAGCCGCAGACCCCCCCCAGCCCTGCAGGGGCAGTGCCAGGGTCCAGGTTAACACAGCTGTCAAGCTCATGGGGCGTGTGGTGGGTTATTTAAGGCAGCTCTAACTGGGGCTCTCAGCGTGCTGCTCTCTGCAGAGCTCTCAGGAACAATAATAAATAACCACAAGGCAGCTCATTCCTCAGAAAAGTTCTTCTCTCCTGAACTCCTGAAGCAGCTTTCCAGGAAATTCATCTGCCTGTAAATTCACCCATTTTTTGGGTGGTATCAGTTTCCATCCTGCAATCACTACTCCCTGCTTTGCTCTTTGTCCCAGAGCAAAACCCCTGTGTCCTTTCAACCCTGTCTTTCCCAAACTGCCCCTTTCTTCAGGTTTGTTTAGCCTTTAACTATATGAAGTATGACAGCTATATAAAATGTTTTGTTGCCTTGGCAACTGCAGTCCAGTGGCTTCAGCCTGAGTTACAAAGCAGAGGACAGCTTTGACATTAACCAGCAATAATGAGAACAGCAGAAACCACTGGGGGAACACTGGCTGAGGAACAGGTAGGGAATGATCCTCACCTGCCAGCACACCTGGGAGCCACAGTACTGCAAAGGACCCTGGGGGACACCGTGGCTGTGGAAACTCGGCAAAGGACCAGGTCTGGATTTCCAAAGTCCCTTTCTTTGTACAGAAGAGGTAATTGCTTGGAAAAGCTGGAGAGACCTAGATACAGCCCTGCCAAAATCTGTTGTTTGTGCTGCCCCGCACATTCCTTTGCACTGAGAAGGGGATGAGCCCAGGGTGCATGTGTCATCTGTCACTCCTACCACAGCCAAAGCATGAGTAACTTCCCAAGGTGTTCATTCACAGCACTAGAAATTAAGATTTCTTAATCTCTGCTAATTGCAGGAGAGTGCACAATGGAGCAGAAGGTGTGGGGATAACCCAGAGGACCAGGCACCCTTCTGGTGTGGGGAATTGGTGACACAACTTTCTGCACATCTCTGTCCCCCATTCATGAGGCTGCTCTGGTTTGAGATAAACTCCTTTATCCTTCACAATAATATCAATACCAACCACAGCAATAATCATACATTCTTGGAAGGACTGGCAAGGGAAGGATAAATTACAGCTCTGGGCCAGGGCAGCGTGGCAGGGATGCTGTCAATCCAGGTTTTCAAGAGGAAGAGCTCTCAGCTCTGTTTTCCAGCAGTGGGAGTTTGTTGCACGGGGTATGGATCCTGACCCTGTCCCAGCTGTTCCCACATAACCTGGCTGGGCAGGGATCTCCCATCAGGGAGAGATGCTGAAGAGCAAGAGATGGAGACAGCAAAGGCCACAGACTGTTCGTGACACAGCCCAAAACCACGGCTGGCTCACTCAATTGGCTCCAGCCCACTGCTGCACAGCACACCTGCACTGGCAGGTGTGCTGGATCCCTGCATTTGGAAGACATTCAAATGCTCCCTGAATAAAGAGAATAGAGCAAATAATCCCAGGAACCTGTGAAGGGCTGACATCAGCTGGGGAAGGGCTGGGTTTATCCTTTGCTGGTTTAAGCAAAATGAGCCATTAGTAGTCATTGCTAGTTCTGTTCATCCTGCTCACTTTTCAGACTACCCTCAAAGTTACCTGAAGCACTCCAGGTATATCCCTTTATATTCCTCTCCTACTCTGGGCAGTTCCAAATGATTCAGCCTGAAATGGTTCCCAAAGCTCACATATAAGTGCATTAAGAGCAATTAGTTCATTAATCTAGTCTCTGGTATCATGCATCTCCATCACTTCATTTTAATAATTCGTAGTAATTGCCAGAGCAGACTCCCCACAGTTCTCATAGTTGGGTAATGCATAATTACTCTAAATCACAGTAAAAACTGTTTCACTGGGAAACACCTAATCCCCTTAGGCTCATGGTATCTCTTCTGAGGTTCAACACAAGAAAGAACTCAATATTATTATCCACAGATCAGTGGGGCTCCAGCAAGCCCATGTGGGTTCAGCCCTGCATTCCTCGACCTGCAGGTGCCCTCTGGTCCCTGTGTTTTCACAGCAAGCAGAGCACAGTCCCTAGTGCTGGGGAGCTGGAGTGCAGAGCACTGCCACAGCCCAGTGCACCTTGGCTGGCACTGAGTGCCTGCAGCCCAGGGTAGAAGCACAGGGATACTCACTTGGCCTGGTGTTTGGAGCCCTTCAGGTGTGCGTGGTACTGCTCTATGGAGTTCAGGGTGATGCTGCAGATGTTGCAGGTGTAGCTGCGCTTCAGGCCTGTGAAGAAATCCCAGTGTTAATTAACCCTTGGCTCCACGGGGAGGCTGAGGGGAGCATGGGGAGGGGGAACACTCTAGTGCCAGGGCTATAGATTATTCACAGTCAAAATGGCAGCTAGAAAGTACAAAGAAATTAAAATGGCTGAAGAACTGAAGAAAGGGGGAGAAAGAGAAAAAAAAAAAAAAAAGCAGTAACCTATGCTCCAAGCAAACTTCTAGTTAATTAGAAGGCACTTGGATCCCATATTTAATTTCCAGTTTCATAGATATTTCTCTTTACAGTGACCCATCTATTTACTTTTCCAGGCCAGGGTATCCAAGCATTAGAGAAACCTAAAGGAATATTTTTAGAACTGAGCAGAAGAAAGCCAGGTTCAAAGGCTAATCCCTCCTGAGAGTGTGGTGCATCTCTCCTGTGCTCACACTAACAAGCACCATTTACCCCTCTAGTTTTTGGTCGTGATCACAATTCAGAGCAATCCCCTGTTAGGACATTCAGCAGCCAGATCACTTAGGAACTCTCTTTTCCCCAGAGGTATCCACTCTGATTTATCCCCCAAAGTGAACCAGCCAAGCACAGATGCTGGTCCCTGTTGAGCAGCCTTTGCTGAGGATGGAGGCTGGCAGCCTGCAGGGGCACCAGGCAGACACCCAAAGGCAAAGCAGGAGCTCTCTCACCTCTTGGGTCTCTTGGCTGCAGTACAGACTGTCCCCAGCAGAAATAAGGGGCTCTGCCTAAAAACACTGGAGCCATGAGATTCCTAGCAGGGACTGCTGTGCTCCTCCTCTAATGTTCCTTGTAATGCTCTCTTCTGGCTTTCTACAGCATTATTTCTTTGCCAAAATTGGCAAAACAACTCATTTAGAACAAATAACATGTGGCATTCTCAAACTGGATCACCATAATTAACTGCACAGGTAATGAACACGCTGACTCCTCCCCAGCTGGACCTACAGGCTCTCAAAAAATCCCTTGTCTTGTTTTGCACTCTAGACACCAGCTACGCCAACACCCCACTTTTCTCAAGCACTTCATAATATCTCTCACCCAGGAATTTGGCACAACACGAAAATCATCTTTAAATAATACTTTAAAATTATTCAGATGAGTGCTTGAAAACAAGAAGCCAGCAAACTGCAGAGGTATTTAAGTCATTTCTGTATTTCTATGTCATGATGTGTCAGGGAACAAAAATCAATTTGCAAATGTGCATATGGATTTTCTCCTTACAGAATTTATTCTTGATGGAGCAGTGATGGTTTTACAGTCACACCCATTGTCCATTGCTGGCAGCTCCTGTTTCCTTTATTAAACCAACAGGCACCAGAAGCCACATGAATCTACCAGGATGCAGGTGAGGGAATGGGAAGGGCAGTGCATGGCTGGCATGGTGTGCTGGCACAAGGAGAACTTGGACCCCACCAGGACCTCCACATGGCAGAGCAGGACTGGGGAACTAAGGAACAGGTAATACTTTAATTTAAGGTAATAAGGTTCTGCTGCTCAGCCAATTTAGCAGCAAGTTAACAGCAGCCTCAGTGAATCTTAATTACTGGTGTAGGTGGAAACGCCTTCAGCAAATGCAGCTCCTAACTGGAGATGATGATTTTCTCCCTCAGCATGTCAAGGCTACTCACAGTGATGAACCAGGGGGAACCCTGTTCCCCCTCCCTGTGTTCTGTGCAGGGAACTCAGTGCTGTTCTCTGATGCAGCTCTTCCCACAGGCTGGAACAGGCAGCCACAGACTGATTCCATGAGCTGGGATGGAGATGGAGAGAGGAAACTGGCCTCAAATGAACAGCAGGATGAGACCACAGGCAATAATCACTTCCAGGATATAAAAATTACCAGAATTTGACCTCACTAGAGCTCAACTTGGCTGAGACTGGTTTCATAAAACTGCCCAACCAGTGCACTGGGGCTGAGCTCAGCCCTCCAGGCCATCTGTGATGGGAAGGTGGTCCCAGCCTGAGTAGTCCATTCTGGCAGCTGCTGGGCTCTGGCTGGATTCACGTGCCCTTCTGCATCCTCAAGACATATCAGCATTGCCTCCCCTGCAGCGTGACATGCATTCATGTAAAATTGAATGTCCTCCTATCCCTATTAAATAAAATATTAACAAGTCAAGTTATTAATGTCATCCTGCATAAAATGTATTAAAACCCATTCCAGGGGAGTTCTTGTTAAACTGCTTCTTACTAACCACAAGTGACAGCACAGAATGAGAAGTATTTATAAGGCATACAAAGAAATTATGAGCTGAGATGAGAAGGGAAACACAGCTCTTTGCCTGGTTCTGGAAGAAAGCATCTGCAGCACCACCAGTTTACCTGAGCACACAAAGGCTCCAAGTGACATCATGGCCCTTGTCCATCTGTGCTGCAGAGGCTGCTGTGCTTTATTTTAGGGATTCAGAGCACCCTAAAGTAAGTAGCAGGGTCAGCACCAGGCAGAGCCCATTACAAACCACCTGCCAGTGCAGAGCCCACCTGTCTCGGAGAGGGAACTGGAGAGCTGGGCCATGGGGGACACCAGACATGAACTAGAACTGTGACTTGAGGGAGGGAAGGTGGCATTCCTCCTCCCTGTGCTGCTCAACAGGCATGAGCTGTCAGAGCAGAGCCTGGAATCTGGGGGTTGGTACCCACCAGGCTCTGTCTTCCTGTGATCTGTGCCAGGGTGCAGGGGCAGCCAGGGGAGGAAGCTCTGCAGGAAGAAAATCCCCAATTTCTTTCTCTATCAGGGTATGTTGCCGTGCCTTTCCTGCCCAGCAGGAGCACAGGGACTCCAGCTCAGCCACAGAGCAGGGTGGGTCCCAAAGCAGCTCTGTGCCACAGCTGGAAAGCCACACAGAACTGCTCTGAGAGTGGCTGGACCCTGCACTCCATTTGGCCAAGGAAAAAGGGACCTGTGTGCTCTGTGCTGCAGCTTTACCTCAAGACAGACTGCAGAAACAATGCTCATTTCTCCTTTTTTTTTTTCCTCTCCTCATTCTTATTTCTGAGAAGAAAATAAGACTTCAAAATTGCAAGATGAGCACTTGGTGAGAAGAATCAATGTTTTTGTTTTCCATAAATATCAATTGTCCAAAAATATATCTCTATTCTTGTTTCTCCAAATATACATTCATATTTATCAATAAATATTTTATTACAGCCATTATCAAAACATCAAAGGCTGCTGAAATGTTGTACTTCAACTGACACTGCCTGTTCCAGGCTCACACAATGCATCAAATGTTCATCTCCCACACTAGTCAAAATAGAATTAATATTTAAGCTATGATGGGAGAAGCCACCGGGGATGCAGAGGAAGGAGATGACTTTGCAATCCAGGGAAAACTGAGGCAGCAAAGACAGTGTGGAGCAGGGTAAGTTTGGGGATGTTGTCCTCCCCACAGCCATGTCCTGCTGCCACTGTTACCTTGTAGGCAGAGATGATGTTACCTGCTGAGGTGAGGCTGTTTGCTCAGCCACAAGTAGGATATCATTCTGTGCTGGCCACTGCAGAGACTGCTTTCAACATCTGTAAAGATCTGCCCTAATCCTGCAGCTAAATGCATCCAGGAGAGCATCTCCAGATGGACACAGATGGACACAACCTAGTTAGAAACACTGAAAAAGCCTTCCCAGCTTGGCAGGCCCAGGGACAGCCTCCCAGATGGGCTGCACCCCTGAACCAGCACCCTGAGGTGTCCAACCAGAGGAGCACCCCTGTTCTCCTTCACCAGCCACTCACACAGCTCTGCTGTCCCCTATCCTGACATCCACAGACACGGGCAGGACCACACTGGATCCAGTGCAAAGCCCAACCATGCACAGCACCACCATGAAGGTAAAATCCAGCAGCTGATGAGGCTGTGAAGGCCTCCAGTTTCAACTCTCCCAGGAGCTAAATGAATAAAACACTTCCCAATTGATTTATTTACAGTTAATGACATCCTCAGCCATTCCTGAGCTTGGCACAGTTCAAAGTACTGAGCACTTCCATGTTATTGTCCCAGGTTTGATTCCCACATATTTCCAGCAGCGGGCAGTGACTCAGCCAACATGAATCATTGATGGCACCGTGAGTCATTCTAGGTAGCACAGGAGGATCAAGATAACCATTACAAGGTTTATGGGAGATCAAGAAATGCACAAAATACTGTATAGTCATTAGTATCTAAAGAAAAATGATTTCATTTATCAAGGGAGGAAACCCCAAATGCAAAACCTCACTGGCAAACCAAAGCTCTCCCACACAGCTCTGAATCAAACTTGTCCCTCAGTCAGGTGCCTGTGTACACATGGGATCATAACCCAGACCGTGGGGGCAAAAGGCTCGTGCCTATCCTGTGCCTACAACAGCTGCTCAGCAAGATTCAGCCCTGGACACATCCTCAGCTGACACAAATTGGACCTCTCCATCACAAGCTCAGGAAGGCCCAGGGCTGCTGGGGGGCTCCAGCTGGCCTGGCTGTGGCCACGATGGATGGACTGACAGACAGACAAAGAAAGGCTGCTCTCCCTTCAGCAGGAACACAGAAATCTTGTGTTTAACATCCCTGTGGTACATGCTCAGCTCCTGTTGCTGCTGCTGACCCAGGGCCATCACAGCATTTTACAAAGGCTAATTAAACCACAGAAGACAGTTGTCCCGCTCTCCATCAGGGAGATGCAGGGAGTGCTCTGCCTCCAGCAACATCCTGTCTGCACTCCATCGTGGGGCCGAGCTGTAACGCGCTCTGCTCCCCCAGGGACAAGCCACACTTGCTCAAGGACAGGCGTCTGCACTAATGGAAAGGACTGATTTAGGAGGAGGCAAAAGAGAGAGAGACAGGAAACAACTTCCAAAGGATGCTGCTAAAACAGCAGGCTGGCATTCGGGAGCAGAGGATTTTTGTACAGAATCAGGAACCTGATGAAACAGTGGGGCAGCACCGTGACCGTGGTGGGCAGGGGTCACCACAGGGAGCAGGCCCAGCTCTCCACCCACAGGTCTCTCACCTCGCAGCTCCCCCAGGTCCAGGGTCTTCCCCAGCTGCTCCAGGAGGTCGGCCCTGGCCGCGTTCTTCTTGTGCTTTTTGCCATCGTAGTGCTGCTGTGCCATGACGGGGTTGTTGAACCAGGCCGCGCAGAGCTGGCAGTACCGGTCCGAGTCTCTCCGCTGCGCTGGCGCCGGCACCGCCGCGGCTCCGGCCGTGTGTGGCGGCTGCAGCGAGCCCAGGGATGCTTCTGCAAAAGGCAACGGGTGGACATCAGCACCCCTGGGCTCCTGAGGGGCCCACGGCCCCACGGCAGATCCCACACGGGACACAGGGAACGAGCTGCCCTTACAGATTTGGATGGTGCTGCTTGGAAAGCTGGCAGTTCTCACCGTGAAAGGACAGCCTGGGACTGCTCCTCAGCTTTCTGCATTTCGCTAATTGGGGAAGGAGGATGCTCTCAGTACACTTATCGCTGTTCTGACTAAATTTGCTAAACTTATCCTGCTTGAATTGCTACTCCCAGGAAAAATCCTCAGTGGAGAATAAATACACCATGCAGAGCCATCTCCTTCTTAGAATAGAGAGACATATTTATCATTATCTCAGGATTCTTATTTTTCAACTTATTTGGTCTCAGAAAGAATGGGGAAAGCCATAGTCATTGCAAACTGTCACAGATGAAAAAAACCCAACTCAATAGTCAGTCCCATCCTTCAAAGATCTTCACATTGTGAATTGTCAGGTACCAGCAACACACTACCTCAATTTAATTCTGTTTTCCTTCAGATTCATCAAAAGCCTATCCAGGAACACAAACATGAGCCCCAAATCATTCCAGAGAAAAGTGAGTGATTAGCCTTTATATAATGCAATGCACTTTGTTTAACAGAGTTTTCCAACTTTGTACAACACAAGTCACAAACCCATGGAAAAAAGAGTTTGAAGTAAAATAAAGTTCAGGTAACACTGGGATACAAAATATACAATGACTACCACTTAATTATCACAATTCATTCCAAAATTCCCTTTTATGTGGCTTTCTTTTTCTTTTCTTTTCCAGATGAAATGTCTGCTGTTTAAATAATTAACAACCTGCTCTCTCCATGGTACTGGAATAGGCACATTTGGAGGTGGCAAGAGGTGTGTGGTGGCTGTCTTTGATCAGGAGATGATCCAGCTGAGCCCTGATGAGTGCACAGGGCAGAAAATGCCAAACCCACCTCAGTGTCTGATACCAGGAACAGCAACACAGGGATATATTTAGATATATAATTATGCCTGGAGCCCACTGTGATTGACTCCACGGCTTGAGAAAGTTAATATTGTTATAAATCTTCTGCTGACCTGCACAGTAAGGGACACCCTTCAAGGAAATTCTATCTTCCATATAACATTACTTACAACCTTATCAATTTCCAGGGGTTTATAACCTTCTATTGTTTTTGATGATGACTGCCAAGGTATCAGAGTTCCAGCAGTGGTGACGCTGCCTCTGAGGAGCTGCTCCAGGCAGGGACAGGCAGGGTCTGGCTGGATTTTGCTCCTAAAAAAGTCTTTTCTATGGTTCCAGTAGGAGAGACACAGCCCAGCCTCTCTGAGGTGCATGCAGCAGAACTGCCAGAGTGTGCAAAGAGCAAAACCAGCGGCCAGCACAGTCATTAGGAGGAAAATCAGGGAACTGCAATATTTCCTGTTCAAACTGGGGTTACAGAGACTTTGCACGTGCTTGACTCATGAAAAGCAAGCACAGTTTGCTCCTTGCAGACGTGTTCCTGCACTCCCCAAGGAACCTCCCTGCTGGACAGGGCCCATGCCCAGAGCACAGTGCTGCCACAGGGACGTGGAACAGCCCTGGTGATGCCAAGGGGAACCAGACTGAGCTGCAGACCTGTTTGGAGCATTATAAACAACCAACAATTTCGGCAGCCCAGGAGCTCTGCGACAGATCTGACTTGCTGCTCCATGAGCCCCAGGCTAGAAAGTTAAATCTATCCAATCTTTTGGCCAGCTTTCTCCTTGTTTCTATGCACGCTGCTGCCAGAGGGGGACCAGGGAGGCTGCAGCTCACGGAGCTGGTGATGTCCACAGGAGTTATGTCTGCTGCTCTCTAAGGAAACCTGACAGAGGCATCTCTGCTCTCAGCCTAGCAGCCCCGTGGCTGTGCTCCGAGCCCTTCTCCTGGTGGTTTGTGCTCCCCCCCACGCCATGCAGGAGGGGGACTGCCAGGGGGACTGGCACCCCTGCTGCAGGGGACGGCACCAGAGCCCCCCATGCCCACCCCAGCCTTGCTCCAAGCCCACATCCACATCTGGCTCCCAGGAGATTGTGGGCTACAGCTCCACAGCCGAGCCCCCCTGCCTCCATCACATGGGGGCTGCCATGGGCAAGGATCTCCTCTTAGCACTCAGAGTACAAAGCATTTTCTTTCTTGCACACTCCTCAGGTCCCACTGACAACCCCCACCAGTCCTAAGGTGAGCTGAGCCCAGCCTGGCAATTAATGAAAGCATCCCAAGTCTACCAAATTCTCCCAAAGAGAAACAGATGAAAGTTGACTTCTCCACAAATGTGAATTTATCATTTTGATATGCACTACATAACTGCTACAGAACAGCAAATGCCATCATTCCCTGAGCAGCGACATGAAAATTAATAATAAACACTCACGAAACGTCAAAAGTTAAAAATGTTTCTCCATCTAAAACACAAACATAAAAGCTGCGAGTTTGACTATTTCAAGTATTTCAAAATGCTAAATAGCTCATGACAGTCTGCCTTACGTTCCCTTTCGCTGTGGGAGGGAAGTGAGAAAGTCTTACTTTGCTGCAAGAGGCAAAATACAAAGTTAGAAACACTTTAGCACTCCAGCAATGAACTAATGTTTGACTTCTTTCTCACATCCAAAGCTTTTTATTCCAAGCTGGATTTAAATGGCACCCAACTTTTTCCCTTGGCACACTCCAGAAACTCAGCATGAGGATGAGAAAGTAAGTGAGCCACAACAAGGGGGCACTGGGAAACTCATCTTTCTTCAGAAGAAATTCCAGAAATCTAGGACTGAGACTCCAGCCACTGCTGGACAGATTCTTGCACCCAAACCAAAAAGCAATTTACTCAGTCCTTTTTGATGTCCCAAAGCCAGGACCATTGCCACTTTCCCAGAATGATGCCTGCAGGTCCCCACACTTGGATTGATGAAGACAGCAGCTCTTCCCCCCACAATCCTTTGGTTCATAACTCGTGGTGATGATGGGATGCAGGCTGACAGAGGATGCTGGAAATGACTAGAGGAATTCGTCAGCAGTTGTGGTGACATAAAGCCTCTGAGGGCTACAACCTTGTACAGCAGAGCAAAGATCACAACTATTTCACTGTCATGATGAGACATGCTTTTGAGAGAAACCCAGCTGCTGGGCCACTTCTTCTCCTGAAAGCACCGTCAGAGTGGGACATCTGTGTTCCATCTGGAAGGTAACCGTGAAGGAGGACGTAGATCTCTGTAAGGGTCTAAGAATAGCTGTGATTTTCTTCAGGACTGGTGAGACAGAAACCCCAGAATATCAAGCAGCAGAATATCCTCCCCGGGAGCATCCAGCATGCTCAGGGCTGTGCTTGGTTGGCCCTCAGGACTCATGAGCAGTCCCTGAAGCTCTCTCTGAGACTTAATGAGGACTGGGACAACAATCCAGTGAAAATTGCTGGGTGACTGTGGGAAGCCCAGAAAAATGCTGTGTCCAAAGGGCATATTTCTGAGAACTCCTGGAGAGCAAGGAGGTGCTTATTAATGTATTCCTGAGCTCAGCTTCATCTTCCAGATCAAGTGCCTGTAAGAGCTGATGACTCCTTGAGTTGCTCCTTCCTAGTGATTAGGGTGGCTGAAGGGCCCATTACTCCAGAGCGCACAGCATGGCTCACTTAGAGCCTTGTGAGGCTGATCTAGATGATTAAAAAAGTGAGACAAAACCCACAGTGCAAGGCTGCAGCTCTTAGCCAGGCCCTGCAGCTGAAGGGTGAATCCAAATTGTCAGCTCACATGGGAATCAGTCCATGCACTATTCCTGTGAATATCAGCTGGACTCAGCAGCACCAGGGTATGTGGCAGGTCCTTTGGTGCTGCAGGAGGAGCTGCTGGCAGGCTGCACACCAGGGATGGGGCTAAAGCTCTAAGGCAAGCCCTGGACACAGAGGTGTGAGGTCTGTGAGGTCCTGCTGCTCCGTGTGCCAGCTGCAGGGAGCAGCCTGAGAGCCCGACACGAGCGAGGGGGTGATGACAGCTCACCTGAGAGCTTTCCTCCTGGCTGGCCCAGGGCTGCCATGGCTTTACCTTTGCCTCCCACAGGACACACTGGTGCCCCAGCATGGCCAGTTAAACTGAGCAAACCACCACCTAACACAATTCCCTCAGGCAAAGGGGCCAACAGCTCCCAAACCCACCCTGGCAAAGGACAAATCACAGTCTCTGTATCAGCATCTACAGTCTGTGAAGTTAAAAAGGCAACAAAACCACACACACAGAGTGCCAACCCCCGTTATCTAATCACATCTAGGATTTACATGCTAGGCAGGGTCCAGTACACACAGCTCCATTTGTATTTTGTGCTGAAAGAAGTGCCACTGGCAGCAATTCTGGGTCACATCTGTCTGCAGGACCTCAGCCCAGCAATCCTTCTGGGAGAAAGGTGAGTGCTTTGTTCAAGCATTTTCTGCTTCCACAGCCACAGAGGAAATTTTTTTTTGTCAGAGATTATTAGTGGTTTTCAGGGACTTTATGGATAAGCAATCAGTAAGATGGCTAAATTGTCCAATTTCAACATCTGACTTTTTAAATGTGAAAGTTAATATGCTGCATTACTAGAATCAGTGTGGAGGAAAGCACAAAACTCATCTGGGCAAAAATCAAGAGACAATCAATCCAAGGGGTTTTAAAGGCTGGATTTCCCTCTGTGGTAAGAGCAGGTGATGCTCTGTGCTGTACAGTAACACCAAAGGTTTATTAAACATATTAGCTGAGCTGATAATTAAACTGTTGATAATTAAAGCCAGGCTTGGCTATCTGCACCCAGTGGAGACGTTGTCTTCCACTGAGAAAATGCTTTGGAACTGTGGCACCAGAGATAGGGCTCGCACCAGGGCCAGCCCCAGCTGATAAACCCCTAATCTACATAAACAAAGCAGACAATAATGAGCATCAGGAATTTTGAAAGGTTGTTATGACAGCCACACAAATGAACAGCTGCTTCTGTCAGCTTTCCACACCTTGGCCAAGCCCCTCGGCACCGAGAGCCCACACCACTCTGCACCAGCCCCTCCTGCTCCTCTGGACCTACCTGTGGCCTTTAGTGCTGGCTGTTCCCCTAGCAACAGTTTTAACCTTTTGGCATGGATTTTCCCTTGGTAATGCGACTCTGCCACCACTGCTGAGGTAAAGGACATGTTACATAGTGTGCAGCATTTGTTCTTATCCACTGAGTCACCATCACTGCCCTGGGTGGAGACACAAGAACACAAAGAGAAGAGGTGTGTAAGCCCACTAAGTACAGTCACAGAGAGAGAAGAGAATAGGAGGGAGGAATCTAGGTTGTTATGCCAAGGCCACGGCTGCCAAGGGGTTTCACTTCCTCACCTCTCCCAGCCCTGTCCGGCTTGGGGACACCTCCAATGCCCCAGCACCTGTCAGTGTGTCCCATGTGGCCGTGGAGCTCCCAGCACATCCCCGAGCCTGCCTTCCCTCAGCCCTCATTCCTGCTCTCTGGCTGAGGGAGTCACACAGACCCAGAGCTGACTCCTGATTCACTTAATTTTAAGAGACTCCAAAACAACGAGGGAGCACAGCCCTCTCTGCAGGTGGGAGAAACAAATGAACTGTCTGAAATCACACAGGTCCCTCCAGCATGATCCAACACCAGCCTTGGGTGAACCCAACACAGAGTGGACACCTGACCCACCACTGAAGGTCATTTTTTTCCCCCCCAAAAAGCACTTCCAGAAAAACGACCGATTTTCATCACTTTTTTGTTGTTGATAACTGTAAATCAAACCTTAGGGAGGAATCTCAAGAGGTGATTAGTACTGTTCTGAGTGTAATTTGCACTTCTTTTAAATAGCTTTCTCTCAAGATATTTTATGTCTTCAAAGGGAAATCACTTGAAAGTTAAGAGCAGAGTAGAAAATTTCCAGTATCTATTGATCATCAGTGGCAACATATAAAGAGCCTCCAACAGAGCTCGTTTGAAAAGCTGATACACTTCGGTGTTAATGCACCAGGGTCTCTTCCTCTGCCAGGGCTGCTCTTCTGTGACATTCTTTTCCTTTTCAACCTACTTTCTCAGCTAGACTGCAATTAAAAATAAAAAATTAAAACCCCCTCAAAGAGCCCTTCGATACCTCATGCAGGGTTCAGGGTCCCATTTGCACTGACCCACAGCTCACTGTGCAGCTCATCTGGGTTCACCCAAGTCTCTGGGCGAGTACCTTGATGTGTGGGCAGTTCAGCCAGCAGCAGGAAAGGGGTGTCCCCAAACTCCTGGTGGGTCTGGGAGCCCCTCTGCACACGTCTGACAGACCCCTGCTCCCTAATAGCCAGTTTTTTACACCCAGTGCCTTTAGCTGTGTGTGGGATGCACGAGGTATTTGGGCTCTGCCGTTATTAAGCATTTAGTCAGGTCTGGATCATCCCATAGCAGCATCACCTCCCTTCCCTCCTCCACAACCAAACCTCTGCACAGAGCCAGAGGTGTTCTAGGCTGATCCAGCCCTGAAGGGTAATTATGCCTTCTCATTTGTCAGGGGCTGTTTTACCTGAAACCCAAGAGGCTGGGGGAAGCCGATCCGGGTGTCTTTTGTCACCCGCTGAATGACACGGCGCTGACAGGATTGTGCAGGTGCTGAAATCACAGGGCTGTTCACTCAGCTGGGGCACAGGGCAGGTGGCTGCTCCCTGGGGATGCTCTGCACCCACCCATCCCTCTCCACCACAGTCCAGCTCCCGGGGCTGAAGCAGTCAACAGGCACTAACAGCTCTGCTAGTGCTCTCTAGCTTCTGCAGCTCCTGAACCCCGTGCCAAGGAACATTTCTACATTTTCTTTCTGCAGCTTTCTCCAGCCCATCCCACCTTGCAAACCTTCACTCCAGTGCAGCACAGAAGCCACTGGCTTCACACAAACTGGAACACAACAGAATTCATCACTGGCTTGGAGTTAAAGCACCCATCTCCCAACACTGCCATCCCACTCTCCCCCCAGCCTGCAGCATAATTTATAAGGCTTCTTTTTGTCATGTTAGAAACTTCAGTCTTGTATATCCAACAGAATTAACTTCAGTTATTTGGCTGCCTGTTACCAGCTGCTAAAAGGCATAATCCTCATGGACTTGTAGTCCTTTGCTGGATGTTCCTAAAGCAATCCACAGGAAAAGTAAGGATTTTGATTCCACAGATACAAATCTGCTGTCTTCATTTCCCAAGTTTTACTAAGAAGAAAAGATTATACAAACCCTAGGACACAGCAGTATAAACCACAGCACTAAAGTGCTGCAAAGTGACTTTTAAAGTTGAATTAATTTTTGGTGCATGAAGGTGCTGCTGTTAAAGAGCTTTCTGTGCTGCTCTAAAGGGAATTCAGGCCATTTCCATTCTGGAGCCTGTTTTTTGTCATGGCACCAGCAAAGAGCAAGTACCAGCTCATGAAAGGTCAAGACATGAGATTTTTCCCCTCCTCCACACCAAATTAAACCAATAATGAAGAGCACAACAATCGAGCTGTTGTCCATTGGAAGACTCCTTAGATAAGCCTTCTACTGCTCACTCGAATGGGCTAACGGGTGTTTTGAAAATGCAGTTTTTTGCAGTCCTCAAACAACAGCCAGCCCCTCCCTTTGCCTCACAGAAAGGTCAGGAAGCAAATGCTGTTTCCAATCCCATTGCACTTCAGCCTCCTCTCCCTCCTGCTGCCACCTGGCAGAAGGAACGAGGTGTTAGTTCTGTGGTCAGCAGAACACAAACCCAATGGCATACAGCCACAAAACAGTTTTGATGAAAAAACAGGCTAATACTCCCTTTTTAGCTGCAGATCTTCTACACGAATTTAATTGGTTTAATTGTTTCTAATACTCGTTGAAGTCGGTGTGCCATGGCCTGAGTTGCACTGCTAGGATTGGGCACTGCACTGCACGTGTACACTGTAGGGATGTTATTGTGCAGCAGCAGAGATGTCCTAAATAGTCCTGCTCTCTCTAAATGCAAAGGCTTGTATAATATCTGATCAGCAACAGGCCTACTTTGAGCTGTAAATGTTGGCAGATTTTCCCTGCTATATTTTTGTAACACAAAATAATTTTAGAATTTAGGTCTGGCCTAGCCTAGCGTTCACCTAGAACATGAGGACGCGTTAATCCACCCCCACTAGGGCTGCCCTTGGCAAAAGCATCAGCAAACACAAACTTACATTCCTTCTACACGCTGCCTTGCACAAAAGCAGTGGGAAATAGTTCAACTTTGACTTATTTGAGGTCTGACTGATTCTCTGTCCTCCATATCCCATGCTGAGGTGCACATGCAGTACGTGGTTCCTCGTTAGACATAATCAAACCCCTCAGTGGACCCTGTTCCCTGTATGTATGCACCTGTCCATGGCACTGCCCACAGTCATTAATAACTCAATAAAATCACTGCAAGATCCTCTTGTGGAGGGGCAGATTGCATCTGCAATTGGTCTGTGTGCAACAGGAAAGTTTGCTAGTGTTTTAATTACTACATAAATGAGCTTTCAGATTCCTTGGGCAAAACTTGCGTGCTTCTCCCTTTAATTACAAGATATCACACTGAATATCAGCAGCACTCAGCCCCAGTCACACTGAACTGGTTTGGATGCTGCATGCTGGGAACCTCCCTGCAGCTCTCACATAGCCCCAAAATGTGGGAAGGAGCCAAATGAATAACTCCCCATGAAGCCATCCCTTAAAAATTCAGTCTCCTTCCATCTATTGCCTGACAAATGGCTGTGAGCTGGTCCAATTCCTCACCTTCCTTTGTTTATCTGAAAACAGCTAAGGAAGCCAAGGGCCAATCTTTAAATTGGCAGACTGAGAGGGTGAGGAACCTTTGGATAAAGCACATCAACTCCCAGGAAAAGTCCACAGAGCCCTGGGGAGGTGACACTGCTCTCAGGGACCTCTTTCTCCCCCCAGGGGTTTTCAGCCATGGCACTGTGGTGGCACTGCTGACATCCTCTGAGCAGGAGGGCATGGCACTGTGTGGCAGCTGCCCCTACAGAGTTCCACACCCACCACTGCCACCCCAGACACTGCCCAGGTGTGAGTCCTCCTGTCTGCCCACTGACCCTCACCCTTCAGAGTGGTGTCACCCACTGGCACTTGGGTGAAGGGCTCTGGAAGTGACCCCAGTGCTGCTCCACTGCCAGCAGCACCCCAGAGTGGCCCTCACCCCACACCTGGAGCTTCCCACAAGCATCACCCCTATCACTGCCCCAGCTGCTCACCAGCACACCCAGCCAGCCCAGGGAAATGGAACAAGCCCTGAGTATTTGCTATCATTGTATTTTTTCCTATGAAAGAACGTTCAAATAACTAAAAACACAATTACTGTTGCTGATGCATATCATAATTCTTGCGTAGTTTATTGAAAATTATTTCCAGTTACTTTGCATTTCAGCTAACCTAATTGTTACCTCCGGGCACCTGATCATCTGTGGCTGTAAGAGAGAGAATGTTGTAGCCCAGAGTCAGTGATTCACAAAGCAGCTGGATAAACAGGGCCTTGGATTATACCCACGTTTTCTGACCGGAGCTTTTTGGCCGGGCAGCCTCCATCCACGGGGTGAAGCATGTAGTAGAGGCGGACTTTGCTGGCATGCTTCCGACTCTGGAAGGCAGAAAGAAAAGAAGAAGGAGAACTGAAGTTACAAGGAGCAAGAGGCTCTGTTGCTGTGCTCACTGCACCAACCCACAGTCAGATTTCACATCCCCTTGGCATAGATATTCACCACTGGAGGAGAAAAGGGGGGAAGGATCCAGGTGAGCAGCATTTGCACTCCTCAGAATTTTCACAGAGCTCTGCACCCAGCTGAAATGAGCTGTGGGATGAAACCTGCCATTAGCAGAAGAAATGGTCCCCGCTGGCCCCTCTCCAAGTCCTGCTGCCTGCAGGCCCTCCAAGACACAGCAGGGATCAGACAGCAAGGGAAGGACAGCATTTGTTATTAGACCATTGTCATGGTGGGGCAGACTGAAAAATGGGGGAGCAGCCAGAGACACAACAGCATCCTGAGGTGTCAGAGGCACACACACAAACCAGATCCACAGCTCCTATGCTTCTAGAATAATAAAACATAAGAGGGGTACAAAGTCTCCCATGAGGGAGACATGAGCAAGTTTCACACTGCCTTTGGGCACAGCTGGAGCTCACGGGCAGGTGAGAGTCAGAAGAGACAGGAGATCCCCTGGTTACCCCAGCAGCAGCAGCCAAAGCAAACCCTTCGGACTTGCAAGACTTAAAGGAAGATTTTAAAGTTTCTACAGCAGGAGAACAGACATAAACCATCAAAAACTCTGGCTTCCATCAGGTCTTGTCTTCCACCAGATGCAGGGGGGAAAAGCCTGCAGCCACAAAATACCTGCACCCAGCATATGGGCAGCAGACACATGGGGAGTTGTTACCATGAAAATGTTTCCTTTGAATCACTCTTTTCCCACTGCCCCAGAGAACAACAGCACCATAATGTTACAATTTCAGATCACAGAGCTGCAATTTAAAAATATTAAATTATCATTAGCATGTTCTGGAATATTCTTTTTCCTGTGGTATAAACTTGAGGCTAAATTTGCAGGGAGCTATATTTGTATTCGCATGCAGAAATGTGACTATGCAATAATTTTTTCCACGGAGCAAATCAGTCAAGATAAATAATGTCAAATATCTGTCCCCAGCTTATCCTCCTGCTGCATTTAGCAAATGTGACCTTCCATGATCAGAGCATATTGCAGGAAACCCCAAAGCTCCAGCTATCAGATGGACAACCCTGACAGCGACTGCGCAATTAGAAAATGATAAAAGAGATGCTGGAAATGCACAGGACAGAGATCCCAGCTTCCTGCCTGAAGTGATGCTTAGCGGGTCCCTTGCACCACACAGGTCCTCTCAAGCATACTGTAAAGGCAATGTGGCCAGAGTTTTTCAGCTGATTTTCTTCCCTGAGCACTGCCACCCCGCAGAGCAGTCAGCCTCCCTCGAGTCATCCTCCCATAGTCACGAGGCTCTTCCCTCGGTTGACTTCATCCAGCACGTCACGATGCCCACGCGCACACAGCCACAGCCTGCTCAGTTTAGAGGGCAAAAAAAATTTGGGAGGGGTTGCTGGGTGTGTGTAAGCTGCAAAGATGTCAAGAGGGATAATTTTTACGATTCTGCTCCGTGGCACTCAGCTGGACCATAAATGGTGCCCAGATGTCAGCCGCTGAAAGACAGCAAAGCTCCAGCCCCTCTGTAAAACACCTCTCGCCTTTCCTGGCGCATTTGTTTGGATTTGTGAAAGCCAAGGTAAAGAAATTACTTATGTTTGGCATAATTTAAAACTACACAGCTCCTTATGCAACCTTATTATCTTAGGATCATAAAAGTGGAGCTTAAAATCATCCCTGGCCTCCGCACGTATGTGGTGAGCATCTCCTTCCCTCTGCGGAGCAGAGGAAGCACAGCCCATTTGTCATCCATTTTATCTCTGGCATTTTCTACATTTACATGTGTATTTATCATCCCAACACCCCAGCAGGAGCACGGCAGGAGCACAGTGATTATTCTTAGTGTGCTGCTCGCAAACAGCACTGCGGGTTATCCTCTCCCTGCTGAAAACCTGCAGCTTCAAGGCACAAGGAGGGCAAGTGCCAGACTCATGGGGGGGGCCAAAGGAAGAACCACGAACAGGAGCCAGAAAACTGGGAAAAACTGGGATTAGGGCACCTCCAGCTCCCATTCTGACCCATCTCTCCACATACACCAGCTTTAGGAAAGACAAAACCTTGCCACATCTGTAAATCCACCGTGTGGAATGAGCACACTGCCTTGTGGAGGCACCTCCAACAGCCACCACAACCTCATTTTGGGTGCAATAAGGGTGTTTCTGTGCCCGTCAATATTTCTTTTGCAACTGTACAAAGTGTTATGCCAAAAGCATTTTCACTTTCCTGTCTCTAGTGGGAACAGCACCTTTTTAAAGGCACTAAGTCTGGTTTAATACTGCAGGCTTGAAAACCAGCCCTGACTACGCAGGGAGCTCAGAGTCTGTTTTCACACAGCTGCTGCAGAGTTCTGCATTGCAAGCTCATTTGCTACTGTAAGGCTCATCAATAAAAGTAAACAAATGGATCATTTCTATCTCTATCAAATCTATTCCAATACAGAAGATAGTGGCAGAGACAGCAAAGTTCTGGCAATTCAACCCTAAAACATGAAAGGGCAAAGCAGAGCTGAATTGTGCTATGAAATGCAATCTGATTTTGCATAAATTGGGTTCTGCAGCACACTGTGCCTGGAGCAAGCGGCGAGAGCAGGCAGGGAGATCTCTGTGGGAGCAGTGGCGGCGCCGGGACTTCGGGACACGCAGCCCTGTTCACCTGGGTGATGGAGGGGCTTCTCATCCCT